>SOPF01025861.1:9161-21344 GCA_012979155.1 Hypericum perforatum
TTACTGGTTCGTTTTGTTATTTCACTGGTTTGTTTTGTTACTTTATTGGTTCACTGGTTTGTTAGTTCAATGGTTTATTTTGTTGGTTCACTAGTTTGTTTTGATACTTTACTCGTTCACTGGTTCGTTTTGATGATTCACTGGTTTATTTTACTGGTTCACTAGTTTAGGAGGAAGGAGAAGGAGAATTAATTAATAATTCGCCTAAAAAGAATTAAGCATTAACTACAATGATTTATTATTATTTTTGGAAACGTGGGTTTAGGAGGAGATAGAGGAAAAATTAATTGCTCATTCTCCTAAAAAGTATGAATAATTAACTACTGGGCATTAATTAGTTTTGGCAAAAGTCATAAATGTTCCTGGTGATTAATAGCCATTAGATGAACATCTTTTGGAATATATTCTGATCTAATGGCTGAGATCGTTGTCCCTATTTAGGGACAAAAAAATTTGTCCCCACCTAAGCCAATTTCGTATCGAACTTATATCCTAGTTTTTTGGATCTATACCCTATCCACGATACTATATATATCTTTTACAAAGACCCAGACCCGGATTCTAGGGTCTAATCAAAAATCCATGTCCAGATCTGCTACTTTATACATAATTTTTTAAATTTTTTATATAATCCATATAATAAGTAAGAAAAAAATAAAGTATATATAATAAAAAATAATATCAAACTAAATTTAAACCAACTAAATAAATATGGTTCAAAAGTTATCAATAAACTCATAAGTATTAAATATAAAGTTCAAAAACAAAATAATTTCTGGCTAATTTTCCATGTCTTTTGAATAAGTCTTTGTGATTATCTTCTTGCTCCCTTCTTGCTCATGTAATTTAATTCTTCCCGCTTTCATAATACACTAATTAAGATCTAAGTAAGATTTAATTAATAGATATATGAGTATGGTCTAAATAATGGATCTATGGGTAGGGTCAGGGTCTGGGTTTATATCGACCCAATCCAGACCCATACCCTATTAAAATTAATAGACATAAATCCATACCCTACCCATGACCCATAGACCCTAAGATCCATTAGTTAGGGTAAGAGTCTGATCCACAAAGTCTGGATCTTTTTGCCATCCCTAAAGAAAAGTAGTACATATTTAATAGATAGTATAGATTATGAGTTCTAATTTTATTTGTTATAATAAGGATTTATGGATTTTTTTTAAATAGGTGTTAATGTTGATAAAAAATTTCAAATTGGTACCCAAAAAAAATTAATTGTAAAATTAGTGTACACGGGGGGTTGTTTTGAAAAAAACCTGTTTATTGGACCAATACACGGATAAATTACCCGTTCGTACCAATACTGTTTTTTTCCTATGTGCTGAATTCGGAAAAAAAACTCGTGTTTTGTTCCAATACACTAGTTTTTTAGCCGTTTTTTGATTTTTAGAATATAGTTCTCAAAACGTTCTGCGGATTCAAAAAATAATTTCTCAAATCAGACATCTAAGCACCAATATATTGCTCCTTCAATGTTTTTTTTATATAATCTCTCAATTTGAATTTTTTAAATTTGAAAAAAATATAAAATAATAAAAAGTTACGAAAAATTGTCGTTGGTTATTTTTATAAAATAATTTTGATTTTTTGAAATTTTCGAAAAATAAAAGACCAAGAGAAAAAAAAATATCTTTTGATCAAAATTGATTTCTTTTTCAAATTAATGCTACTATTTATCAAAAATTTCAAAAAATAAAATTGTTTTGTAAAAACAACAATTTTTTTTGCCTTTTCATTGTTTTTGTATTTTTTTCAATTTAAAAAAATTCAAAAAATTTAAACGAATAATTACCCTCGGGTTTGAGGAAATTCGTATTTTAGCCCCTCTATTTTTTTTATCATTCAACCCTTCATGTTTTTAAAAAATGTATATTTTAACCCTTTTCGCCAAAATCTGACAAAATCTCCCGCAAAATTGGACCTGAGATTACCAATATATCCTTACTCATTTAAAATAATAAATCTCATTCTCTCTCCATCTTCTTCCTCTTCCTCGCATCCACCATTTCCAAAACATGAAAAACACATGTTAACTCTCCTAAGTCTCACCCTCATAAGCTGTCAATTTGCAAAAATGAGTAAAACCCATTTACCCAAATTAAAGACTAACCAAATAATTATCTAGTGGGATAATTATCCTCAGGCCCCTCGGGTTTTAGAAAATTCGTGTTTCAGCCCCTTTATTTTTTTATGAGCAAATTGTCCATAGGTCCCTCACCTTTGCTGAAATTACTATTTTCGTCCCTCTTGTTTTGAAAAAGAGATTTTCGTTCCCCTACTTTGCTTAAATGTTGTTCTAAGGCCCCTAGTTCTGATTTTAGGAAATTTCTCTAGTAATAAGGGACATAAAATAACTTTTTTGCCCTTTATTTAAAATTTAAAAAAATAAGATAAAAAATAAGGGATAAAAGGGCAAAAGAGTCATTTTAGCAAAAGAGTCATCCATCTCCTCAACCTGAATCAAATAGAAAAAAACAATTTTTATATTTTTTAATTTTTAACTAAAGGGCAAAAAAATCGTTTTAGGTCCCTGGGTACCGGATAAATTTTTCAAAACCAGAACCAGGGACCTAAGAGTGATAATTAAGCAAAGGTGGGGGACAAAAATATCTTTTCTGAAATAGGAGGGACGAAAATAGTAATTTTAGCAAAGGCTGAAGACCTTAGGGCAATTTGCTCTTTTTTTAAGTATCATTCAACCCTTCAAATTTGTGAAATGTGTATATTTTAACGCCTCTCGTCGGAACCCGGCAATTTTTCTAGCAAAATTGGACCTGATATTACAATTTTAAAAATAAGTCTGAAGACATTTTTTTTTAAAAAACTGCCCAAATACTATTTCCTAAAAAATTCCTTATCTCCTTCTTCCCGAAGACGTTATTTGAGGAAATAGTACTTGGGCTGGATTTTTTTGTAAAAATGTCTCGGGGATTATTTTTAAAAGAAAAGGATATTTTTGTAATCTCAGATCCAATTTTGTCGGAGAAATCGTCGAATTCCGGCGAGAAGAGTTAAAATATACACTTTCCACAATCTTGAAGGGTTGAATGATAATAAAAAATAATATAATGACTGAAATACGAATTTTTTCGAACCTGAGAGGCCTGATGGTAATTATCCCTTATCTAATTACTCATTAAACAACGCCTGCACTGCTCCCAATGATTTTATGGATTAATAGATTTGGACCTTTAGAGAGTAAACGTTTGGACCTTTGGAGGAGCAAGAGGAGGGGGAATATCCCAAGCCAAGCGCGCACTCTTCCTTGGCTGCTTGTCCATGGCACTCCGATATGGAACTTCGCTATCCGCTGCATTTCCATCTCAATCTAATTGGAGGAAACTCATCGGAGAATCCAAAAACAAAGAGAATCTAGAAGATCGAGAGAGAGAACGAAGGGTAAAGATTTGAGCTTTTCTGTGTCGGGATGATGAAACAGAATCCTAATTTTGATAGAGAGAAAAGGGGGAAATATTTGATCTTATTGGATTAATAGATTTGAAATTTGGTTAGAATAAGCAAGGAGGAAGAGGCTAGAAATCTAGCTGTCGGATGAGGAGATGGCGGCCTAGGGAATCTAAAAAGGGAAGTAGTGGAGGGCTCTTACAGTGGGAAACATTTCCGGGACAACTTCGTTTCTCGTGATGGTCTGATGGGCGTCTCCGAGGAAGAGAAAGAAGATAGAGAATTTGTTTTTTTTAAAGAAAATGGTATTTTGGTAATTTCATGTCCAATTTCGCAAAAAAAATCGCCGGATTCCGGCGAGAGGGGTTAAAAAATACACTTTTCACAATCATGAAGGGCTGAATGATAATAAAAAATAGGGTAAATTATATCTGACCTTCTCGGGTTTGGACTATTGTACAATTTTTCCCTCTAGTTCGCAAACTGATTAAAAAAACCTCTCAGTTTGGCAAAATTATACATTTCTCCCCTCATGCCAGAACCAGAACAATTCTCCGGCGAGGAGGCACAGAAAATGACAAAAATACCCTTATACTAAAAAAACAAAAATTCTAAAAAAAAAAATACCCCACCTCCCGAACCCGTCCTCCTCTCCTCCTTCCATGGCTCACTTCCCCTCTCGATCTCCTTCCCTCCAACTTCACTTCACTCCCACAGAGACTAAAGCTTCAATCCACTGATCAAAACCATGAACCCCAAATATTGCATCTTTAACCCTAAAGACTAAAGCTTCAATTCACGAACATTAAGAAGAGACTAAAGCTTTAATTTAACTCGATTCTTGTCTTCCCAATTATAAATAAAGTCAATAAGGATCAAAATCCAGATTCCACCCCAAAAATAAGAACCCATATCCAAAAAAAATGAACTCTTAAACGTACGGTGGCGTCATCGAAATCCCCGACCAAGACAGTGCGGCTTTCGAATTTATAGCCATCTCTGCCTCCGTTAATTATCACAGCTTTCTCTTTCCTCCGTCTTCTCCCATGACATGCTTGACGGTACTCACTACAGCATTTAACCGTCGCCATCAGTAGTAATTTTTTTCGATTCCCGGCTTGAGGAGGGAGGAGAAGTTGAAGAAGAGAAGAGGTAATTTATTTATATCCGCTGCTGTTTTTTGTGAGGTAATTAGTACTAATGATTTGGTATGTGGGAAGGTTAGGAGTCATCCCTGGTGGCCTGCGCAGATAGTTGACTCTTTGGTTGCTTCCGGGATCGCGAGAAAGTACTTCAAGCCGGGGTGCCTTCTGGTTGCCTTCTTCGGGGATCAATCCTTTGCTGCCGAAGATGGTTGGTATGTTGGAGGAGCGGCTAAGCACGGTATGGTTGAGATGGAGTCCTCGGCTTCCTCAGAGGGACGGCGTCTGAATTTGACACTTTAACCCTATTAATCTGGACTCTACGAAAATCGATTTTAATCCCGAAGATGGAGTTGTGGTGGAGTTAAAATGATGGAGGGAGTTTTTACCAGTGAGGAAGGATATGGTGGAGGAGGTAGGAGGGAGGAGGGAGGAGGGAGGATGGAGGAGGAAGGAGGAAGGAGGAGAGTCTCGAGAGAGGTTTTTTAATTTTAGTTTTGTTTGTTAGTGTAAGGGTATAATAGTTATAATAGTTATTTTCTGTGTTTTCTGGTCAGAGAAAATCTTCGATTCTGGTAGGAGGGGAAAAATCGTATAATTTTGCCAAACTGAGAGGATTTTTAATCGGTTTGCGAACTAAAGGGGAAAGTTGTACAATAGTCCAAACCCTAGGAGGATAGATGTAATTTACCTAAAAAACAATAGAGAGGCTAAAACACAAATTTTCTCAAACCTGAGAACCTAAGAGTCATTATCCCAAATTTAAATTGAGATATTATGTAAGAAAAAAGATAATTGCCCTCAGGTCCCTCGGGTTTGAGAGCCCCTTTTTAAGGGTAAATTGCCCTCCCGTCCCTCTCTTTTGCTTAAATTACTAATTTTTTCCCTACTATTTCAAAAGTAATGATTTCGTCCTCCAGATTTGATTTAATAGCACTCTAAGGTCCCTGGTGCCGGAATCGGAAAAAAACTCCGGCGACCAGGGACCTGAAATGACCAAATTACCCCTCCCTCTTCCTCCAAATCAACGTGGAGAACCGGAGAAGGAAGAGAAGTTAGAGAAGAAAGATGAGTGAAGGGAGAGGGAGGGGCAATTTGGTCATTTCAGGTCTCCGGTCACCAGAGTTTTTTTCCGATTCCGGCATCAGGGACCTTAGAGTGCTATTAAATCAAATCTGGAGGACGAAATTATCATTTTTGAAACAGTAGGGAAAAAAAATAGCAATTTAAGCAAATGAGAGGAACGAGAGGGTAATTTACTCTTTTTTTTAATTATCATTCAACCTTTCAAGTATGTGAAAAGTGTATATTTTAACCTCTCTCTTGCCGAAATCCGACGATTTTTCAGCAAAATTAAAGATGAGATTATAAAAATACTATTTTCTTTAAAAAAATAAATTAAACACATTTTTAACTTAAAAAAAGTCCTCTCCTTCCTTCCTCGGGAACGGAAATGAGAAAAATGCCTCCAGGAGGAGGAGGGAAGAAGGACTCGCCCAAGGAGCTCTTCGAGGTAGTGCTGAAGATGGAGATCCAGTGGCTGCGCTTCCAAGCTCACCAAGCTCTCTCGCTCTTTTTCCGTTACCCATTTTTTATTATTTAACGGAATTCCGTTTATTTTTTCGGAAGATGTTTTCGGGTTTGACGGCGTTGATGTTTTGATCAGGAGTGGAGCGACGAAGGCGGATATGGGTTTCCGGCAAGCTGTTGGTTACGAGCAGGGTCGACCCGGCTCAGCTCCGAGAGTTCCTCTCCGAGAAGACCAAGTAGAAGGTCGACATCATTTCGCCCAAGGAGACAACAACAAAAAAGGACGAGAAGAAGGACGAGAAGAAACCCGTAAACGACAATGCCAAGAAGCAGCCAAAAGAGGTAGTTAATTATGTCTAATTTCGGACATGGCATTTTCCTAGCGGTTAATTGATGTTTAGTGGTCAATCTATTTGATAGGCGTAGGCTATTTCAAAAACCGCAGGTGTGTTGAAATTGTTGTTTTTTTTTTTCACAATTGGAATTGGATTAATGATGGAGGGGAATGGGCAGGGGTGCAAGAGGTGTCTATCGACAAGTAGGAGGAGATTGAGGTGGTGGAGGGGACGATGGACGCCAAGGTGTTGGTTGAGTCTCTCGAAAGAATAACGGTTCAAGAGGAATGTGGAGGTTTTACTGGCCCCGGGAAGGAAGGAGAGGGCTGGTCATTCAACCAAAATATGGAATAGAACAGCACAAGAGGAGCCCCCGCGTCAACGATCCCGTTTTTCAACCAAAATTTTCTGGGAAAGCAGATTTCTGGTCTTCTGGTTGAAAACCACCCCTTACCCAAATATGTTCTTGACCTGACTAATCTAGATTTGAGCCAAAATGTAGACTTCCGGCCTTTTGTGCAGATGATGACACTTGCGCTCATCCGGCCTTAGCTGAGTCTTAACCAGAGACGGACTGCTCCAATTTATTCATCAGGGGTTGAATTAATAAGAGTTCGCATTAGAAAGACCCGTTCACATCGATTGTAGGTTTGAGTCTCGCCACTCAAAGTTCCCATAGCAGCAAGAATTTAGCCGCTTGAATCCTCTGAACCATACCCAGTTCCTTTCTCATCCATGAAGTTTGACCTTGTCCAACAGACTCCGAATTTTTTCACCACCCGAGCAAATTGCCGGTTTGTCTGCTGCATGTAAAGAGCCAAATTAACTCTGCATAACTGAACAACTGTTTGTTTAGAAACTCAATTCGCACAGGGAAGATGCTAGCGTACTTATAATAATTCAGGGAGATCACAAACAGAAAAGTTTTGTTTCACAAAAGTTATTACGAATTGAGTAAAGGACTTTGATATTATCTACTGAACAGAGCCTTTTTAAAAGAAGAAACTGGAAAAGAAGATACTCATCAGGCAAGAAAAGGATCCCATAAAAGTGTGCTAGTATCAATTGCGAGAACATGATTAACAAATGCGATAGTTCATAGATCAGTTTGTAGGGAATAGCCCAAATGTCAATGTTAAAGGAGATCAATTTTCTTTCAGCAATGAGAGGACGAGTGGAGTTGCTCCATCAATGTAGTAGAACTTTTTTGAACAGCAGGACAACAAAAACAAGAAAGCAAAACCACTTTCCTACTGCTCCTGCACACAAAAAATATGGTCTGCCAGGAATTTACTCAGCAGATTTGTCAACAACAGAAATTTGGAGAAGACCACACGAAAAGCACGATGCATTGCCAAGTACCTTTACCTTATTCAGTTACAAGACAGATGCTTCGATTATAACCTGTTGCCCAACCACCAGCAGTGCCAACTCCTAGTCCAAGGGAAACATACAATGAATTACAAACTACAGGGTCAGAACTCCATTCTTCCAGGTAAATTACAAACTATTTTAAATAAGTAAGTCAAACAGGAACGTACATTTTTTTTTTTGAATCTAAGACACGAACAAATGAAAGAACACAATTACAAACTACAGGGAGAGAACTCCATTCTTCAGAAAGAAAAAGGTCTTAAGACTCCTATGCTAGATGCAAAGGGTCCAAATGGTAACATTTGGTGGAGGACCTCGCTTATGTATTTAACCACATTGTAGGGACTAAAATGGTATCATATTGAACGGACTGGACAACCAAGATTACCAACCATCAAATCACTAAGGACGAAAAAAGATCCTTCAAATACCTTCGAAGGAAATAGATCTTTTAAATAATTTCACAAAATTAATTTTAGCCTAAAAATGATGTCAAAGCAAGCCAGCAGAAGTTCAAAAGTAACCTGATTAAACAGCCAACTTTCATTATCAGTCGAGATAATATATTTTATTACTTGTTAAAGGATCACAGTGAGGAATTGACGCATTCTAACCTTTGGTTACCACCTCCTGAGGCTTCCCAAGTTTGTTTCAAGCGGAATGACTGAAATTGGATCTCCATTGAGAAGCATCAGCAGTAGAAAACGACGATCACATTAATGGCCACGAGGTGCTCGACTTCGGGCAATCATTTTTTCATGCCATTTTTTGCATCAAGCTTGTTTCTGTTGCTGCAGTACTGACCGATCTCAAAGCTGGAAAGAGGCAATAATGCAAGGTTGTGGCCTTGTTATTCATTTCAGCAAAGAAACTGTAGGCCTCATCAATATTTCCAAGTCCTAGATATACAGCTATAAGTACTTTATACGTCACTTCATTTGGCATAACATTACTCCGTTCCATTTCATCAATCTATAACTCAGCCGAGTCCATGCAGTTCAACTTACAGAACTGTAAAACAGGTTTGGATCTGGAATGGAAGAACTTTTTTTTTATTAATGATCTCGACAACTTTATTACATTAAATGGTGCTCATTAATGACTTCTACACATAAGGAAAAATAAAGAAGCAAACGGGTGGTGCAGTAAAATATAGCCGTTGCTGCAGCAACGGCTATATCTCAGAATTGACACCTGATTTGATTGCTTAATATCTTTCCATTTTCAATGATGAAAACTAGATAAATTAAACAATAGATTAGATATTTTTTTAGGCTATAACATCATGATCATCATGTACTTAATCTGGGCAGAGGCTGCATTCTGCATCAACTACGCAAATTTTGCAGCAACCTAAATCTACAGCAATAAGTAGGATGATACCTGGATGTCCTTAAATGTAAAAGCATGTTGTTCTGAGGAAGATCTTCAAGCTCTTAGCACTCCCAACATCATAGCAACATTGATCATCAACTATAGAACCTGCATACAGATAAATAGCATTGACCATCTAATAATTCAACAAGAACCCATCAACTAGGCAAGTATAAGTGACAACGTTGGGAAACTTGCCCCTCCGAAGCATTTCCCGGTATATTGCCCGAGTTGTTGTTATATCTCGAGCTCTACAAAAACCAGAGATAAGAGTATTATAAGTCACTAAATTTGGGGAAACATTGTATTTCTCCATGTCATCAACCAATACCATTAACATATCCATGCATTTCGACTTGAAAAGCTCAGCAATCAGGCAATTGTAAGTAACAACATTCGGCAACACGCCCCTTCGCAGCATCTCCTCATACATTTCCCAGGCTCTTTTAATATCTCCTACTCTATGAAACCCAGCAATCAGCGTCGTGTACGTGATCTCATCTGGAATTATACCATCCTTCACCATTGCGTTGAAGCAACGGTATGCTTCAAGCATTTCCCCGCTCTTTGAGAACATGGCAAATAGAATCGTGTACGTCAAGGTGTCTGGTTTAACACCAACTTTCAACATGCATTCAAACACCCTTGAGGCCTTCACTCGGTTTAACTGTTTCACACACAGATTTAAAAGGTTATTATAGTGAAACTGACTGGGAAATATATTGTTCTTGTACATCACTGGAAAAACCTCCCAGACTTGTCGTGACATGTGTCCCTTAACTAACCACGTGATGAGAAAACCATAGGTATATGTATTAGGAGCAACATTCAAGTCCTGCATTTGAGCAATAACTTTCAAAGCTTCTCCAAATTTACCGTCTCTGCAGTATTTGTCAACCATACAATTACAAGTGAAAACAGTTGGCAGAACTCCCAAAACCAGCATTGCCTTAAAAACCTCCAGAGCTTTGTCCAACTCCCCCATCTTAAAGAACCCATAAACTAGCCTGTTCAAAATGGAGGAGTTTCTAAGCAGACCACTTCTTGACGTATCCTCCAAAAGTTTACTAGCAGATGTCATATCACCCAGCTGGCAGAACCCATCGATTAAGATGTTGTATGAAGTCAGAGTATGTTTGTATCCTTTGACATCAAGACTATCCAAATATTTTTGGACGGCATCAGTTTGACCATTCTTTGAGAGCATGACTAAGACAGGCAAAAGACTGACAATATTTGGTTTCACGCCACCAATAATCATTTTTCCGATCAAAATTAGGCCCTTTTCAAAATTCCCAAACTTGCAAAATCCATCAATCAGAATGCTGTAGCTATAAACGTCAGGAAAAACATCATGGCTTCTCATTTCCAAGAAAAGATCCAACGCTTTCCGTAGCTCACCCTTTCTGCATAACCCCTGGATGGCAGCATTGTAACAGTGAGCATTGAGCGTCAGGTCTGTGCACTTCAACTTCTCAAAATATTCCAAAGCTAGTTGAAGATGTCCCACCCCACAAAGAGCATGAATATAAACACTGTAAGTAATGACCGTTGGCCGCAACCCATTCGCCTCCATCTCTTCCCAAACCTCAGTTGCTTTGGTGATACATATACAATTTTGAAAATGACCTTTACAATAGTAATTGAGCATAATGTTATACGTGTAGATGTTAGGAAATGGGCCAGAATTCCTTAATTCTCCAAATAAGCACGCAACTAGTTGCTCATGACTGGCCTCCACTGCACATTTTAGCAAGAAGTTGCAAGAAGAAATCCTCAATTTAAACCCCATGTGTTTCGCTAGTGTAAACGTATCGAATGCAACATCGAGCATTTTCTTCTCTGCGAAAACCTTTATAAGCACATTTACTAAGACAACTGAACCTGCCATATCTGCACCAAAATCCAACAAACTCAAGCACAACCCAGAAGCGTCAACATTTTCATTTCTATGGTACGAGACCACATCCCGGAGCACACCATGCAGCTCCACATCAAAACCAGCTGAAGCAAACACATTAACAACAACAGCATATGCGTAAATAGAGTCCCCGTGCCCGAGGAGCCTCACGTCCCTAGAGAAGCTCATCTTGGATGTACATTCCCAATCTAGGGTCTTCACCACTCTCACAACAACACGGGAGAAAAGATCGAGTCTTTCTTGGGCCGCATAGCCCCAAACTCGTGTGACGGGAAAATCATCAAACACCTTGAGGACAGAATTCCTGGTGGAAGCAACCAGCGAGCGACCGAAATTGGACTTCAGCAAACATGTTCTCAAACAAGAGCTGATACCCATTAACTACTCTACCCTCCTCCAAGTGGCCATTACCCTTTCTAGCGTAATGGGCCTTGAAATGGGTCCCTTCCCCACTAAATATAGCCGAAAAGCTTCAGCCTTGGGAAATGAAATAAATACGTGACATCATCAACGGCTAAGTTCCATCAGAGAGAGAGAGGGGTTGCTAACCCTTTCTTGGCTGCCAAGGTGGCGTGTTTAGGGCCGAAATTGACTTATTTTTTAGATTTATGTGAGCCTATGGAAAACTGCTTTTATTTTGCGGTAAATTTATTGGAGGGGGTCGAATAAAGAAAGAATAACCAAAAAGGGGTTGTCAGAAAAAGTTTTTCTTGTTTTGGGTCGATCCAAACCCGCAATTTTTTTTGGAAGTTTGGTTTGCTCATACCGGTAACAAAAAATGCGGGTTCGACCTAAAACCTCATAAAAAAACGCGGGTCTGTACTCGGTTGGAGTCGGTCTCAGCAAGTTCGACTTGGCTAAAAATTCAACCCAAACCCGCGAAAAAAGTGGAGGGTTTGGGCAGAGCCGACTTGAACGTAGCCAAGTGAGCTGTTTTAGCTGTTGAGATTTGTTCCACTCTGTTCCTTGTTTGGCAGGACGATAAAAAATCTATTTTATTATGGGGCCTTGAGGTTTACGCCGTAGCTATTTTAACAAACAACCAAACAGTAAAATAAGGAAAATCTGTAAAACACAC
>SOPF01025862.1:0-10903 GCA_012979155.1 Hypericum perforatum
CTCTTTTGGAAGTGCATTGGCATAAATAAACAAGCTCGTTGGGGTTTCTTGGTACCAATCCTCTGTTTCAAAATCCCACAAATGCCCCTTGTTCTCTATACTATATAAATCTTCTAGGAATGATGTTGGATAGATGTATGATTGTTGAGGAATGTATGAAGGTTCCTCAACTTTCAAGTCCATTTGCTTATCGTCATCCTCCACTTGCACTTCATTGTTTTCCCCTAAATGATAGATTAGCTCAAATGGTTTAATGAATATGGCATCTTTTATATGTGCACTAGTGTAAATATCATCTGAGTGAGCTTGCGCTCTCTCAAAAGTTTGACTTGGAGTACACAACTTCTCAAACTCATTGAGTACATCATCGCCATTTTTAAACATCTTATCCATTCTTGCTTCCATGGAGTCTAGTCTATCTTCAAGGGTATCAGACCTTAGAGGTTGAACTTCTTCTTTGCACCATGAGGAATAAGGATTTTCGCTCCACATTGGAGGGCGAATGGTTTCATGTCGTCCCTCATCGTAATACTCAAATTTCTCATAATCTGAGGGTGCTCCATGGTGGGTGGGGAACTAGTATTCTGCACATTGATTTTTCTCATGTCCCTCACAACCACACCATTCACACGTCCAAAGCAGAGCTTGAGTGAGATTAAGTTTTCTTTGATTTACTTCCACCAGTTCACGTGTATCCTCAACTTCTTCGTCAAATAACGATCTTTGAATTCCATTGTACCAATGGTAACCAAAGGAATTCATCCTTTCTTGTTGTAGTCTTTCTTGACTTAGCCTCTGTCGTCGAAGTTTTTCTTGTCGTTATGTCCTTTCCAAGTGTACTACGTCCACTTCACTTTCCAAAGGGAAGTTGGTAGTTGAGCACGTTTTGGGCATGCGACTTAGAAAATTTATAACTTTTTCGTCTGATCTCCTATTTAATCAAGGTCAGCGGCAAATGAAAGAAGACTTCCAATGCTACAACTTTGACTAAGGAAATTTTTCCCAGATTGGATTTTCACTATTCAAATAGTGAAAATACGAGGCTAATCATATTCTACGTTTTGGCAAGACTCGTCCAAAAATTGTATTTTGCTCGTACAACTTCAAAATACGATATCTTTTTTGTTCGAACTCCTTTTTTTATGAGGTTAGTGGCTATGGAAAGAAGATTTCCCAAACTACAAATTCACATTGACTTGTTTTAAAAAATTCGAACTAAAAGACCTCCAGAAAAATAAAATGCGAGCTGGCCAAAATTTCCCGAGCAAGTTTTTCTGCAAGAATTGTCAGAAATGATCTTTGTGTGTTCAAAATGCGATAACCTTTTCGTCTGAACTCTAAAAAATGCAAACTCAACGACTATGGAAAGATGACTTCCATGTCCACAAAGTTGTTTTGGTTTGTTTTTACAATTTCTGAAGTTTTGACCCTCGGAGAAATAAAATGCGAACCTAAAATTTCTTGGCAAGAATTTTCGTGCAAGTTTTTCGCAAGACTCGTCAGATTTGACCTTTGTGACTTTTAAATGCGATAACTTTTTCGTTCGAATTCCAATTCGGGTGAAATCAACGGCAAATGAAAGAAGACTTCCAAATGCACAATTTCATCACAGCATATTATTTTCCAATTCGGAATCTAAGATGGCCAAAAAATTAAAATCCTCGAGTGACAGTAGCTAAAAAAAATTTCCGACGAGTTGCAAGTAAAATTTTTAGTTGACAAAAGTTCCTAATCCAAGTTCATAAGCTAAGCTTTAGCTTCAAAACTCAGTCGATGGTAACGACGCCAATTGATGAGAGGTCGTTTTGACATGCCTCCGATGCAATATAGATTATGAAGTAGGGTTATCGATCCACGAGGAATGAGGTTGCGCCTTACTCGGCTTACTTAGCTTTAGAAATTTTATGTCTTTGGTTTCTTTGGTTTGGTTTAGGTGGCTTAACAAACTAACATGCTTAAAATGAAAATACAACCAACTTAAATCATACAAGATCACAACAAAACACAAGAACACAAGATATATATCAACTTAAAACAAGTGGTGTGATACCATAGATTACTTAAGTAAACTACATAGTTCATTGGGTTTTTAAGTACGTGTCACGATCTGGTGTTTTAAGGCAACTAATCTACACTTTCATGCTAGATTAGTCTAAATTGATCTTTAGCTAAACTTATATGAACTCGATGTGCTTTCGCCCGCATGAGTCACATAAATCTAACTAAACACCAACTATAAACATCACCCTTAGGATAATCCATTACCAAGGAGGAGTCCAAATCTCACAAGGCAACGGATCAACAAGTTAATTGCTTGATCAAGTCTATCTCCTTTCGGTCTCAAGACTTGATTATAAACATAGTTATAGGTGGCCAATCTAGTCTAAGCATTAAGTTTTTAACAAGTCCATGCACCTTATCATTTTTACCCATTTTAAACCATTAGCTTACTTAAGGTTTCAAGGCATCACACCACCAAGTAAACTACTCACACATATTTGTACAAAACATAAACAAAAACATACTTAATACATAAACACACTTAACATACATTTTATTTACATGATAAGCAAAGAAAGACAAGAATAAAAAGGTTAAGAAGGTGTTACAAATTCCAAGCACCAGATTGGTTCTTCTTTTTCTTCTCCTCCTTCCTTCTCCTTGCAAACTCTCGGCCAAACTCTCTTTTTTTTCTTCCTTCTTGCTTTGGCCGAGAGCTTTCTTGCTCTTCACTCTCAGTTTTTTTTCTTGCTAAGTCATGGAATGACTTACTTCTTACATTTATTTAACTAAATACAAACTTTAGCTAATGGAAAAATATAAAATTACAACTTAATCTAATATCTTACTAACTAGTTTAACCTTGTCTCCACCTTTGCCAAATTTTCCACATAAGTTAAGCTTAGTTAGTAAGGAAAAATCTGAGTGTTGGCCACTTCTTTGGCTGATTTCGTGGCTTATGCAGCCACCATAGTTGATGTCATGGCTTTGGTCATGCCTTGGTCATGCTTTGTCATGCTCTTGTCATGCTTTGTCATGCTTCTGTCATGCTTTGTCATCACCATTACAGCTGCAATGACGTCAGCCAATTTTTTGCATGATTGTAGATATGGATGTCTTCTTTCAAATGCCGTAGACGGCGCCTCAATCTGACTTCGTATGAGGAAGTTATGAATTTTCTCGTGCAAGAGGTCTGGCCCAGCGAACTACATGGTTAGCCTTGGTTTCAACCAATCTTTATGCCATTTTGCCTTGTCGAGTCCGTTTTGCTCGTATCCTCAAAGTCTTGATCATGCCTCCTTAGATTATTGTCCGTAATGCTCCTAAAAAATAAGCAAACATAAGAAAAATGAACAAACACGACAAAAGAACAAAATGTACAAAAACAAGACAAAGACATAGAAGACTCGTAAAAATGATAAGTAACAAACGCTAAATTTACACTAGAATGTACATAAGTAATGAGTGTTTTTGACACTCATCACACCCCCACACTTGAATCTTTGCTTGTCCCCAAGCAAGACTCAAATGCGGACAACAACAAAACAAAAATCACATAAACACACACAAACACAAAACGAGGTAAATACTTGGCAAGACTTGATCGAAACTTAACTTCCCTCAAAATCATCAACTTATATCAAAATCCTATCATAAACCTAGTTAGTTCAATAATTTCAAAGCACAAAACACTACGAACTAATAGGCACATTGACACGCTATTGTTTAAACAAGTGTTGACTCTATGTAAAAGACACTAGATGGTTAAACTCTCGAGGATAGTAAAGTGTATCACTCATATAATATGTATGGTCAACTTCCTATCACTCGCATATAGGTCAGTATCTCAAAGAATCCTACGTCCTACTCAAAGCTATTTAAAGTTGCAGTGGTTGTCAATGATCGGGGGGTTTTTTATCGGGTTGTAATGGGGATAAAGGTCAGGGTTAGGTAAAAATATATATGGATAGTGGCTAAACCACCCAATCCGAGAACTTAATACAAGAACTAAGCAGTCACTCAACTATTATAAAACATTCTCACCAAATATAATAATCATACACTCCCCAATATCCCAATATACTAAGACTGAGAAGCCCAAGTTTCTCCTAGAAACATGCCTTATTGAATATCACATTCTTTTTCTTTTCTTTTTCTGTTCTTTTCATCCTTTTTTTTTCTTGACTTTCTCTTTTCTTCTTTTTTTTCACATGCTAAAACAACTATACATACTTCCAACGTTCTAAGTAAAAACTCAGCTTCTAACCTGGCCATAATACAAATCCCAACAAAAATAAACCAAATGAAACTCAAGCTACCAACTAATCCCAATACACAATCAAACATAAAAGTCCTTGAATCGGATGATCAAAGGTAAGGAAGATGGACAATATAAGGTTTGTAGTCAGCTTCCTAATCTAAGATCAAGAAAAGGATAGGTTCAAATGGTTTAAACAATGAATATAATAGGGATTTTGTCTCTAAAGCTCTAGGCTCAAATATCAAAGAATGCCCCATCATCTCACTATCTTCCACGCAACCTAGACTACGATAAGTACTAGTAGGATGCCTCGATCAACTAACACTAGTATGCACCTCATGAAAAATAGAGACTGGTGTCTCACCCATCGGCTAAAATCCTCACAAGGTACACTCAAAAACCCTCTAGTCTAGTCTACATAGTGAAACTACTCGTTTAATCAACCAAGTATGAGGTTTCCACCCATTCCTAGGCTTTGTGCTCGAATTAAATCCCCTAACTAAGAGTTTAATAAAATTCTAACACAAGTTGAAAATTTTTGAGGGGGTCAAATTTTTGAAAAATTCTTGCCAAGTCTAAACCTACATATCATAGACACTCTAAACAACCTAAGAAAGGAAGATTCCTAGAAGGAACCCTCCCCCACACTTGAATGACACATTGTCCTCAAGGTGTCTAAAACACGCATACAAAAACACAAATATCACACAAAAATAAAAACACAATCATGCAAGTAATCAAGAGCAAAGACAAGCAAACAATCATAAGAGTAAACAGATAAATACAATATCACTTAAAGTCACAGCTATAAACAAAAGAACAAAATTCAGTGACATATACTATATAAATAAATAGAAAATAAGCAAAGAAAAATAAAAATAAAAGAAAAAGAAACTCCCTTCTAGTCGTCCGGTAATAGTCTCTGTTAGATCCTACATCACCCGCCATTGGAGAAGTCGCTCCTTGTGTTCTGTGAGCCTTAGACTTATGATTTGTGGTGAAAATTTTAGATGTGGGTGAGTAATGGCAAAAAGCGGCGGGAGTATGAATATATAGATTCAGATTTTAACCTAGCTGGCGTACGCCAACCTAACCTGAAGTGCGCCAGATTTTCGTGTTTTAGCTGGTGGCGCACTTCACAAAAATAGAAAACAAAAGGGAGATAGTTTAATCTCGATGATCCAGTACGTTAAGAAGCAGCAAGGAGATCGAACCCTGCAGAGCTCAAATCGGAACACTTTCGTATTGGATCACCAAAGATATGAAAAAATTATCTCAAAACATGCATATCAACAAAATAAATAAACAAACTTATATCACATGCATATTAACTTACAAACATATATATAAAAACAAAATTAAATTAACAAGCTATATATTTCATATATATGCACATACTCAGTAAAGAAATTAAATTAAAAAGTAAAAGGAAAAAAGAAATAGGAGCTCCCTGGTCAATTTTCTGCTGGAGGAGATGGTGGAGGAGTGTAGCTCATGTGGACACCATATGTCTCTGCCCATGAACGCATCCATGCCGCATGTGCTCTCTGCTCCTCTCGGAAGGCTCGTTGTGCCTCCCGTTCTGCCTGTTGTGCTTCCTTCTCTGCTTGCTGCACCATAGCAATATCCTGCACTTGTTCCTGCAAGGTAGTAAATTGGTCACGAAGGGAGTGGAGCTCACCATAGTAATCGTGACTCTGCTGGCTTGGTCCAGACTCATAGTGATGGCCTCCATCCTCCTGGATTGGCTCCTCCTCTCTCTCTCGTTGCTCTTGTGGATCCTGAGGTGCCTGCTCCTGTTTTGGCAATGAAAGACCCAACCTGGCAAAGCGATCTATGACAGTCTGGCGCTTCGCCCAAGGCTTGTATCAAACTACCTCCTCGCCATCCACTCTAATCTTTTCCACGAGGTAGCTCATTTGAAGCTTCTTGATGCCTAGCTTGATAAGCCTAATCTTTGGTCCCTCTAAATTTGCATACAGCTCAGGTCTCTTCGCTTTCGCGATGACAGATATGATATGCCCTAAGTATAAGCGCCTAGGCTCCCTATCACCGATCACTCTAGTAAAGCAATCAATGATCATGGCATACGTGCTAAAGTCCCTAGAATGGCGCATGCAGTCAATGGCATAAAGCTGGGGGTGGAAAACCTTTGACTCCTTCCATTGACCACTATAGGTCAGAGTCATAAAGCGATGAAGGATCGCCAAATGTGGTTCCCTAATAAGGGCATTTGGAGCCTGTCCCGACTCGTATCTATCTATGCTCATTATCTCTCTCCACGCAGCGTGGGCCTCAGCAGTCGAGTGAAAATTTAAGAGACCTCCTTCAGGCTTAAGCTTAAGGAGGTCAATCAAATTAGTATCTCTCATCTTAAACTTCTCGCCAAACAACCTAGCAGTGAAATTTTTTTTGTTCGGTGCAATCCGTAAAGTGCTAAAGAACTCTAAACAGAGCTCCTGCCTAGCAGCTATACTGTTATCAGCAAAATACTCTCAGCCTAATCGCTACTAATCATCCTTCAGTTCATCAGCTACTCCTAACTTCTTCTTATCAGGCCAATCAATCTTAAAGTGGCTAATAGCATCTACTGAGGAGATCTTTTGATACCTCTCTCCCTCCCACTCATCAAAGATTGGGAAGGGAGCATTGTAGCGGTTGTAAATATCATCTGAATTGGTAGGTGATGATGTAGATGATGCAGATGTGTAGGAGTTCGTTGACGCTTCCTCTTCTCTGTTTGGCAAATTCGGCTAGTTCCTTCACCTTCTGACATTGTGCACTATTTTGTGTATTGGGTAATGTGTCACGGAGGTTAGTAGGTTTGGGCTCCTGCGGGTTTGCAATTTTGGGTTTTAGGTGCGAGAGGATTTGTAATTGTGACCTAAAATTTTGCATCCTGCCCTTATATTCTGCCCTGTTTTGACCTAAGTGGCATACGCCACAAATGGCTAGCGTACGCCATTTGTTCGTGAATAACCAGATTTTAGTACGCCGTCTACATACGGTGTACTATACATATACTATATACATAAAAACTACACACTTTTAATATAAACTCAAAAATGATAATCTAATCTAATTTTTTTTTGCTTTTATGTGCGCTGCGTTCCTGGAAAGCTGGAAAACCATACGCCCCATTCTGATGGGTCACATGTGCAATTTTGACTTTCACAAATCACACAACTCACTAATGGTGTACCATGATGAACTACCTTTCTGCGACCTTTTCAGCTCTAAGCTTAACGGGGTCACCTCGTAGTAACACAGTACGCTCAATTTGTGAGTAAGTGCTATTTTTGCTACAGTCACCTTCATGTTCAAACTTTCCATACCTAGGTCAATACCCAATATAAATTGTTGGGCACAACAATCATATAGGAGCAACTTCTTATCCCTCATCAATCGCAAAAATGCAGACATCTGCCAATCAACCAACAGGTCAATAGCACTCACATTAGTCATAGGATTGAGAGATTTCAAAATCTCACCAAAATTTAACCAATCCCAACCAAGAGTGGGAGGTTGTTCAACATTATGGTCGAGTGTTTTACCATCACTTACCATCTCCAATAGTAAAGGTTTAGCAAACCTTTTTGGATCTTGAAGTTGAGGTGAA
The DNA here is from genome assembly GCA_012979155.1 of Hypericum perforatum. Taxonomy (NCBI): domain Eukaryota; kingdom Viridiplantae; phylum Streptophyta; class Magnoliopsida; order Malpighiales; family Hypericaceae; genus Hypericum; species Hypericum perforatum. The sequence continues at coordinate 7,881 of SOPF01025862.1, forward strand.
ATATTGTGGTGGATAACACGAGACTCTTCCTTAGATATGGCTTCCTCATTTTCCTCCGAATCTTCAATATTTGCCAAATCTTTGGTTGAGCAAGATTTATGCACAAAGAAATTAGCACTAGTAATAGGCTCGTCAGCTTCTTTTTTAGTGCTCTCTTCAAACCCAATCTATTCTTTCTCTTCTTTCTTTCTCTCATTCTTTTCATCCTCTTTTGGAAGTGCATTGGCATAAATAAACAAGCTCGTTGGGGTTTCTTGGTACCAATCCTCTGTTTCAAAATCCCACAAATGCCCCTTGTTCTCTATACTATATAAATCTTCTAGGAATGATGTTGGATAGATGTATGATTGTTGAGGAATGTATGAAGGTTCCTCAACTTTCAAGTCCATTTGCTTATCGTCATCCTCCACTTGCACTTCATTGTTTTCCCCTAAATGATAGATTAGCTCAAATGGTTTAATGAATATGGCATCTTTTATATGTGCACTAGTGTAAATATCATCTGAGTGAGCTTGCGCTCTCTCAAAAGTTTGACTTGGAGTACACAACTTCTCAAACTCATTGAGTACATCATCGCCATTTTTAAACATCTTATCCATTCTTGCTTCCATGGAGTCTAGTCTATCTTCAAGGGTATCAGACCTTAGAGGTTGAACTTCTTCTTTGCACCATGAGGAATAAGGATTTTCGCTCCACATTGGAGGGCGAATGGTTTCATGTCGTCCCTCATCGTAATACTCAAATTTCTCATAATCTGAGGGTGCTCCATGGTGGGTGGGGAACTAGTATTCTGCACATTGATTTTTCTCATGTCCCTCACAACCACACCATTCACACGTCCAAAGCAGAGCTTGAGTGAGATTAAGTTTTCTTTGATTTACTTCCACCAGTTCACGTGTATCCTCAACTTCTTCGTCAAATAACGATCTTTGAATTCCATTGTACCAATGGTAACCAAAGGAATTCATCCTTTCTTGTTGTAGTCTTTCTTGACTTAGCCTCTGTCGTCGAAGTTTTTCTTGTCGTTATGTCCTTTCCAAGTGTACTACGTCCACTTCACTTTCCAAAGGGAAGTTGGTAGTTGAGCACGTTTTGGGCATGCGACTTAGAAAATTTATAACTTTTTCGTCTGATCTCCTATTTAATCAAGGTCAGCGGCAAATGAAAGAAGACTTCCAATGCTACAACTTTGACTAAGGAAATTTTTCCCAGATTGGATTTTCACTATTCAAATAGTGAAAATACGAGGCTAATCATATTCTACGTTTTGGCAAGACTCGTCCAAAAATTGTATTTTGCTCGTACAACTTCAAAATACGATATCTTTTTTGTTCGAACTCCTTTTTTTATGAGGTTAGTGGCTATGGAAAGAAGATTTCCCAAACTACAAATTCACATTGACTTGTTTTAAAAAATTCGAACTAAAAGACCTCCAGAAAAATAAAATGCGAGCTGGCCAAAATTTCCCGAGCAAGTTTTTCTGCAAGAATTGTCAGAAATGATCTTTGTGTGTTCAAAATGCGATAACCTTTTCGTCTGAACTCTAAAAAATGCAAACTCAACGACTATGGAAAGATGACTTCCATGTCCACAAAGTTGTTTTGGTTTGTTTTTACAATTTCTGAAGTTTTGACCCTCGGAGAAATAAAATGCGAACCTAAAATTTCTTGGCAAGAATTTTCGTGCAAGTTTTTCGCAAGACTCGTCAGATTTGACCTTTGTGACTTTTAAATGCGATAACTTTTTCGTTCGAATTCCAATTCGGGTGAAATCAACGGCAAATGAAAGAAGACTTCCAAATGCACAATTTCATCACAGCATATTATTTTCCAATTCGGAATCTAAGATGGCCAAAAAATTAAAATCCTCGAGTGACAGTAGCTAAAAAAAATTTCCGACGAGTTGCAAGTAAAATTTTTAGTTGACAAAAGTTCCTAATCCAAGTTCATAAGCTAAGCTTTAGCTTCAAAACTCAGTCGATGGTAACGACGCCAATTGATGAGAGGTCGTTTTGACATGCCTCCGATGCAATATAGATTATGAAGTAGGGTTATCGATCCACGAGGAATGAGGTTGCGCCTTACTCGGCTTACTTAGCTTTAGAAATTTTATGTCTTTGGTTTCTTTGGTTTGGTTTAGGTGGCTTAACAAACTAACATGCTTAAAATGAAAATACAACCAACTTAAATCATACAAGATCACAACAAAACACAAGAACACAAGATATATATCAACTTAAAACAAGTGGTGTGATACCATAGATTACTTAAGTAAACTACATAGTTCATTGGGTTTTTAAGTACGTGTCACGATCTGGTGTTTTAAGGCAACTAATCTACACTTTCATGCTAGATTAGTCTAAATTGATCTTTAGCTAAACTTATATGAACTCGATGTGCTTTCGCCCGCATGAGTCACATAAATCTAACTAAACACCAACTATAAACATCACCCTTAGGATAATCCATTACCAAGGAGGAGTCCAAATCTCACAAGGCAACGGATCAACAAGTTAATTGCTTGATCAAGTCTATCTCCTTTCGGTCTCAAGACTTGATTATAAACATAGTTATAGGTGGCCAATCTAGTCTAAGCATTAAGTTTTTAACAAGTCCATGCACCTTATCATTTTTACCCATTTTAAACCATTAGCTTACTTAAGGTTTCAAGGCATCACACCACCAAGTAAACTACTCACACATATTTGTACAAAACATAAACAAAAACATACTTAATACATAAACACACTTAACATACATTTTATTTACATGATAAGCAAAGAAAGACAAGAATAAAAAGGTTAAGAAGGTGTTACAAATTCCAAGCACCAGATTGGTTCTTCTTTTTCTTCTCCTCCTTCCTTCTCCTTGCAAACTCTCGGCCAAACTCTCTTTTTTTTCTTCCTTCTTGCTTTGGCCGAGAGCTTTCTTGCTCTTCACTCTCAGTTTTTTTTCTTGCTAAGTCATGGAATGACTTACTTCTTACATTTATTTAACTAAATACAAACTTTAGCTAATGGAAAA
>SOPF01025863.1:0-53539 GCA_012979155.1 Hypericum perforatum
GCATGATACACCTATTTGACCTATTTAATACAACAATGTGAGCTAAATGATATATTAATTTAAACTACTTGCTACAATGACTTGAACTATTGAATACTGATATAATAGTTTTTCTATTCAGTTAAAATGGGTTGATTGATACAATGGATTCAATAGATATAATAGCTCTGTGCGACGTTCCTCAATGAAATGACACCTTTAACTTCCAAGATTTCATCCCTCGATGGATCTCATCCCGACCTTGCATCACCCAGTCAGCCTTGCATCATTGTGATATCACTGGTTGAATCACCTCAAAATCGAGAAGAAGCTTCATCAAAGTTCTACGTGGATCCAGAGGAACCTCTGCCAAGTTTGATGAGCGACTGCTAGACAATTTTTGAACTCAACTAGCTAGCAACACCAATGACAAGATCTACCAACATCGTCGACGATCATCAACAATAATATTTTTGAACTTGCAAGCGATGATAGCTTGGAGAGATGGTTAATTAGGAATTTTGTGTTATTTGGAGAAATTGGGAGAGAGAGATTGTTAGAAGAAGGAGACACTTTTTTAGAAAAGAGAGAGAGTATGACGGGGAAGGAAAGAAGGAGAGTACAAAGATTTAATAAAATGACCATAATACTTGAGGAGAATTTTACCATCAAATCTTCTATATAGTTTAACACCTAGATTTATAATTTTGGTATTTTAAGTTTTATGAGTTTTGTTGGGACCCAGTACCCGCTTGACCCCCAGCAGATGTTGGGGGAGAGCGGCATAAAGTTTGAGTCAAGGACTAGTGCCTGCTAGGCTACCTTAAAAACTCTCCTTTTAGACTATTTTGCCCCTTCACTTGGATAAATATCTTTGGGGTGGACTTAGATTGACCCATTTGATCTTATCTACTAGAAATTAAGGGAGAGAAGAAGAGAATAAGGGGAGGAACGTGAGAAGAAAAGGAGGAAATGAAGGGAGAAGATTTCAACAACTCGAAGGCTTAGGTAAGTAGTTTTGCAAGTTTTTGCTTGACTTGAGTAGGGATGCTTTCTTTGGCTTGAAGAAGTTAGTGTGTGTGAATGGTTAGAATAAGCTTTTGTGGACTTAGATGATGGAAGTTAAGGTGAGTTAGAGGTAAAATTTGAGTATATGTGGATAGATGAAGAAGAGCTAAGCTTAAAAGATGTGATTTGTGGATTGTTGCATATTTTGAGGTAGTCTTGCAAGAATTCAAATTTAGGGCTTTATGATGAGTTGAGCATATTTCTTAAGGTTTTCACATGCTTGGGAGGTTGGTAATGATAGTGGTTTTTGATCTTTTGACTAGTTAACCAAAGATTTGAACCCGAGAACTAAGAGACATAAAATGAAGCACAGAGCTTCTCGTTGTGTGATTTGAGCGACTTATGTCTAGGTAAGTGGATATTATCTGTAACATATATTTTAGCTAACTATATGTATTTATGTGCTTGATTTGATATATGTGTGATGGTTTGAAGTGTGCCTTACATTTAGATCTTTGCCAACGTGTTCTTGATATTATTTGGAGTATTTGTTAGTTGTGAGCTTATTTGTCCCAATTGTGATGGGAGGCATTTGATATAAGTTTTTATGTATGACTAATGAGTCTTGGTTAATAAGTATGTTTGGTAAGTCGTTTGTGAGATGGCAGATGATGAGGCCTATCCGTGACCAACCAAGGATTTTGCATATGCGCACATATACTGAGAATACGTTATATCTAATACGATATATCTGGCTAGTAGAGTTTATTCTATTAGCACCTTTAAGATATGATATCCTCGTGTTGGTGTGGGAGTGACATAATCTAGGCCTATTTGAAGCTCATCTGATTTGTGTGACGTGTCTATTTGTGAGTATTTGGAATTTGATTTATTTATACATGGTACTTTAATGACCTTACTTGTGAAGTGTTACTCGGATATTTTGACTTTATGTTGACAATGCTTGTGTATGAAGTGATTGATTGGTTGGTTAAATATGTGATACCTATAATATTTACTTGCTAAGTAATCCAAAATACTTATCTCCCTCCATCCACAGGCAAAGAAGTTTAGGTGTTGATCGGTATCTAGAGAGTGTCTTTTGTCCATTCTTTTAGTCTAACCTATTATCTTCATCCTGGTTTACTTTTCAAGGTCTCTAGGTGGCATTTTTCCTTGTGATCTAGGTTGCTTTATTGTACATTTTGTGGTCATGGACTTATGACTTAGATTATTGAATAATTGTGTTATATACATGTAAATTATATTTATGTCTTGGGAATGATGGTATTTATATGTATTTGAAGTAGGTAAGCATAGTCTAGCATCGGTCAGCGATCCGAGTTTGGGTTGTGACACTAAGGGTAGTTAGAGAGGTGGGGCAGGACTCACCTATTTCGGGGATTAGGAGGAGTATGTTAATATAGGTAGTAGAGGTGTAAGAGGATCCAAACGCAATAGGCTATTCTAAGCTAGACTACTATAAGAGAAATGCTTATGGTGGTGGTGGAGGCATAGGTGAAAATTATTAGTGAAATGAGTTATTTGGATACCCTTTGATGAAGGGATATCCATCATATACGGAAAGGAGAGAGTCGACTCTCGAGAGAAAGCCCCTATGTGGGACTTTTTTGAATGTGTTAGACACTGTTAATGATTGGCTGATTCGATACTTCTACCTAGCTTAGGGACACAGGTACGATTCAACCACAAGTAGCCCACACTCAAATGAGGTGGGGGAGAGGGAAGGGATACCAGAGCTAGAGGACGAGAGAGATAATGAGGTATTGTTAAAGAGGTGTATAGAGATAAGAATAGTAAGATGAATAAGAAGAAAAATGAGAATGTTGGCAATGAAGTGCATTATAGGTTTCAGATGGGTGAAAAGAGAGAGAGAGAGAGACATGATAGTTAGAAGAAGAGGGGGTGGTGTTTTTTTATAAAAAAATAAAAAACTAAAAATAAAATTTTAATTCATGCCAACTCATGTCGTCAACGGGCTTAAAAAATGTGTTGTGGTATGCCACATCAAAAAAAAAAAACAATGTCATTTCTAAGTTGAGAGCTAATTTTGACTTGGGAAATTATTCAAATATCTGTTGAAAAAAATAACCTCTAACCAAAAATATCTTTTTTAGAATATATGATCATGTAAAAAAAATGTATAATTATATGATACTCTATAAACTTTTTCCTATTATTATTTGTCGCGCATGAATGCACCATTGTTGAATACATGATTTGGTACATCATCCTTTGTGTACTGGATCGGGCCTACTTGATTTTTTTTTCTCTACAAATCAAACCATGATTGCCAATATTAGGAATACAAAGTAATTGTGTACTTTTAAAATAGTTTCACCTAACAATTGATGGAATAGATGATAGGCACCTTACACATTAGATAAATTTGGTTAACTAATAATGTATATAATTGTTCGGTACATGATGCATCAATGGTTGCCACATTAATGCACCATTATTTCAAAGATGCACTAAGTTTTAAATATAAATTTCAAGATTACATATATGTAATCTATCATATTACAAGTTTGCTATCATGAGTGCATACCCGATTACGATTATTTGGACCATGTTATTTAAACCCCAAAAACACCCCAAAAAATTACACCCTATCCTAATTCAAATGCATTTTTAAAAAATTGTACTGATCTCAAAGTCACGTCAATTTCACTGTTAAGCTTTCCTTCACAATAGAAAAGTCTAAAGAAGCTTCTGAAATAGACAGCGATTTTTTTAAATATTAAAGTCGTCCGGCTGGTTGATTGCTGTTAATACCTAATTTTGGAGCTACTTTTACGTAATTATGCTTCTCGGAAATGTCTGAAGTCAATGAAAAGAACATTCGTATATTTAGTCAGAGGTGAAATGCTGTTTTCCTCAAACAAGACCATTTAGTTATTCCTTACTTGATAAGTATCGTTCTAATACTTATATATAACAGTATATTGAATTTATGAACTAATCGGATAAATTTGAAGTTTAGATATTACTTTGCATTTAATTGAAGATACTTCTGAGAAAAGACACCGATAATTATTTCTTTTATCTTATGTGCTATGTATATATATATTTTTTTGGTCGAAATGTGCTATGTATATGAGTGTAAAGGATAACGGTAACGCATTTATAAAGAATGCATGCCATTTCCCTGCGGACCAGGCAAGCGATTAAATAGGTTCGGCGGCCGATAGCTTTAATTAACAACACGAATAAAAAAATATCAAGTTCACTTCAAACGACAAATAGACGACTTGTGTAGATTTTAAGGTACAATTTTATATTTATGTGCATCTAAAACGACGCAATTTTTGATATACAGTTTTCCGTTTCACGAATTAGCAAAAAATAGACACCAAGAACCTGATAAATCGTATGCTTTGATTTTTTGACGATATCATGGGACTCGATTTTGTGATTTCGCAGTATCGTGCTATTTGAATCTCGCTCTGTTCATAATTGCAAGACTTTATCAAAAACAATGCCCGTCCGTTAATATAGAGACAAATCTCCCATGATTATAGTTTTTAAAATAGTACTTTATTAATCAAAGAAAATAAAAAGTTGAGTAACAAACGAGATCCTAGATATCGTCCATATTCAAGCTAGTTTACAAAGAGTAGTCGAGAACAATTTACATCCCGACTAATACTAAAATTACGGATCTGAACACCCAAAATAGATACTCAGGTCACTCCATTGCACCATACTGTGAAATATTGTTATCACGGGCTTATGTAAAAATCATATCGCTGTAAGATGATGGTCATAATTTGATTTAAGTATTTTTTTGAGAATATAAATCATATAAGTATGGTAGTACATGGTGTGAAACTTCGTGAATTCTCACAATAAGTGCGCCGCATTTCCTGACATTTCCGGCGTGTCCCACGACGTATTCTATAACTGGCCGGCCACCATGTAGCTGCCTTTTTTTTTTGGGAATAAAATATCATTTCATTCTTAGGTTAACTGTATCAAATCAGTGTACATCAGCATCGATAGCCGCAGCAATATCAGGTGGTAAAATAGCAAGATAATGGTTTAAGTCATCCTGGGGTCCCTGAAGTTTTGCTAAGAGATGAGCGGGTATATATGCTGTTCTACGGGTAAAGCAAAAGCGAATGTCAGTGAAGGCTTGTGCAGATTCCAGGCAATCTTCGATCAGGGTGGACAGGTCTCCATAGTCTCGCCTCTTACCTTGAAGTGCATAAACAAGAGGCTGGCAATCTGATCTATCATAACATAAAAGAGTGACAGGTCCCTAGCTAGGTCAATACCAAACAATATTCCATGCTCCTCAAGCAAGCTTGGATGTTGAACGTTTGGTATCCGTTTAATTGCTGCTTGTATGAAATTCCCCGATGAGTCTCTTGCGATAGCACCCATTTGTCCTCCTCCGTCTGGTGTCATTCCTGCATCCGTATTGATTTTCACAAAGTCTGCAGGGGGAGGAGCCCACGTTGCTGATTGGGAGATGGTTTCGGGCGTGGGGCATTCGTGGACCTTCCGGTAATCCTCGTTAAGCTTTAATGCCTTTGCCATTTTCCATCCACTGTTTACTATGGTTGGGTTACCAAAAATATGGTGGTTTCGTATTTTCCAGATCCCCCATAGAGCTGCAAATAATCGACCACACTCCAGTTTTTCCTTGTCTTCCATCCATGCCAGAGTAAATGATGGGAGTTGCAAGAGACCCAGATAACATTGTACTTGTGTCAGAAGAGCGAGAGTTTGCGGGCACTCCGAGAAGAGGTGTTCTGTTGTTTTCGGTGAGGAAAGGCATAACAGGCAGGAGGTTTCTTCTACTATTCCCCATTTCCATAGATTCTCCCATACATAAATGTTATTATTGAGTAGTTGCCATAGGAAAGTGAGCATCCTCGGTGGTCCTCTAAGGTTCCAGCAGCATTTTCTTAGGTCGGTTGGTGTAGTCATGGATGTCCCTATCATGGTGCTTTCCCACCACATAGCTAAGTCCCTATAATAGCCCGATTTTACGCTGTAGGTACCATTTTCATTATACTTCTAATGTAGTATGTCTGCTGGGGTGCGAGGGTTGAATGGAAAGGATACATGTAACATCTTCGGGCTTACAGAAGGTGCGAAGGAGAGCTTCATTCCACTGAAGAGATTATGAATTCCTCAACTCTGATACCAGTTGTATTCTGTCCGAACTCGGGTATACATATTGGGGGTGTTCGAGGGGTGAGTTTGGTAGCCATATATCATCCAATATCTTGATCGAAGTCCCTATGCTCACTCTCCTTTCAAGTTCCGATCAGAGTAGTGATAAGCCATAAATGATGCTACGCCAAGCATGACTCGGGGAATGTCACGACCCAAATCCGGGCCGCCGACATGGCGCTAGGTCACGCTCTCCAAACCAAAGAGCCGCGACCCAACCAGCCTCATACATACACACATATCGAATCGCAGAAGCGTAACTCATATGCGGAAGCGTACTTCATATATATTACATATACATTACAATATTCTCATACATAATACTTACAATTTTTCTTGCATAATTCTAAAGTCATACAAAACCAGGATTTACAATATGTACAATGGAGCGACTCTACTAGATCACAAAAGAGAAATACCATCCAGAGACTTCTAGAAATACGGAAAGACAATGGTTTCTCACGATTGAACAGATAACTCTTCGAACATCAAACGAACTTATACTTCGTCACCTGTGGAGGAGGGGGTAAGTACTTGGAAGTACTTAGTAGAGGATATTAAAACTAACCTATAATTAACTAACCAATCACATACATAGACTCAAATTATGCATAGACAAGTGTTGCCAAAATAACACTTAGCACATCACATATAATTCAATCGTAACCAAAGACGAATTCACAAATCATACACATAGGCACATTCCGATCCAAATAGGTATCGCAAATGTCATATCATATTCACATATCATACACATAGACACGTTCCGATCCGAATAGGTATCGCAAACGCCACATAAATGGATGGACTTCGGATAAGTCTAGAATGTGTCACTCCTTCTCACAACACGAGGATACCATAACTTATAGCGCTTTCATAATCAAACTCCGCCGGCCATATCATAATCATAACAAATCCAATGTATCCTCAAAACATGTGCACATGTGCCAACATCCCCGGTTGGTCACGGGTAGACCTCATCGTCCGCCATCTCACAAATCGACTCACATACATCATACACATATTCATAATGTTCAAAACCATATGTTCATAATCCACAAGACTCATATTTATTAAAACCATGCATAACCAAAAATCACCAAATCACACAAAACAAAGACTCACTTTCACAATCCATCATATACCCACATAATCATCATATCAACCAACAACACAAGTTTATAACAACCAATGTTAGCCAAAACAGAGGTTAGGGATAATATCGCCCTACCTTAATCCAAATTGTCCAAATGCTCCAAAAGTTTCCACACACCACTTCATGATCCACGTTGCTCAAATGCCAAAGTGCGATCAACTAAACAATAAGAGTAACCTCCTATCAAACATCATCCTCTCAACACAAGGAAAATGGCAAAAATCATACTTAAGTCCCTAATATCCAATTCCTTCACAAGTTCTCTAAATTATGCACAAGGGTCTTTAAATCTAACACCAAAGTCTCTAAAATCACATTTATACACCAAACCTCCAAAATATGCATAATAATCCTCCTATCTCATCATTAATGACTAGATCAACATCAACCCTCCTCATATCATCAACCAAACCTCAATATCCATATATGCTCTTCACTAAGGTTTTAACTTAAGGTTTTCCAAAATAATACACAAAAATCCTCCAATCACAACCTCAAAGCATAATTCACCATCTAAACTTATCACATCTTCCATTTAAACTCTCAAAACCTCAAGCTCCAAAAATTCATAAATCTCAAAAGTTGCTCAATCATCACAAACTTACATCAACTTAAAGATCATCACAAGATCTATACTTATATTCAATAAACTTAAGCCTAGAAATCACTTACCAAGCTTCAAATCAAAAGAAGACCCTTTCTCCTTCTTCTCCTCTCTTCTCCCACGTTTTCCCCTTCTCTCCCTCTCTCTCTCTGTTTTCAATGGATGAGCACAAGTGATTCCACTCACAAGCCTCTCTTAGATATTTTCATTGAAAACTTACCATAAATGGTAAGTTTACCAATCAACCTTTTTCTCTTTTGATCCTCAATCTTTCAAGTCATTCTTTAACACTCCTAAACCTCTACATAAGTTTTAACAAGTCCTCAAATCAACCCTTAAGCCATATTTACCACATTTCTCATCATTTGGCAAAATCTCTCAATTCTTACGAATACGTACCTAAAACTGAGCTCCAAAAACTCTCCCATGATCCCATCAAAAAAATCCTCAAATGTTAAAACTATTTTAACCAAGTTGTAGTCCTAGATGTTAAAAACATTCTCGAATTCGAATCACTCAAATCGGAGGTCGGATGAAGAAGTTATGAATTTTTGAAGAAAATAGTACGTAGCCCAGCGCCCGCTCGCAAGCCCAGCGCCCACTTGCCTCTGTTTCGGAAAAAATCTGTAACTCCCCAGCGGTCACTGGCCCTTCGAGCGCCCGCTGGGTTCCACTTTCGAATAAACTCAAATTAGTAAAGTTATAGATCTAGGTCTTACGGGTCTACTTGTTTTGGAATCGCTCGATTCCGAGTTCGTATGAGAGAGTTATGATTTTTCTACCAAAATGTGACGAATTCAACTAACGCGGTTTTAAAACCGACCAACACAAAACAACCAAACGGTCGGACCAATGGTCGCAACCAAGAGAAAGTTTACGAGGGTCATAACAGGGAATAACTAATTGTTGATTCTAGGATCGTTCCTCGTGGGAAATAGCGGGCTTTGTAATCCTGAAATGTCTGTGAATTTGGGTTGCATAAAAGTCTCCAGGCCTATTTTGCTAGCATGGCTCTGTTAAAATTTTGTAGTCGTCGGAACCCTAAGCCTCCCTCCTTTTTTGACCGACATAACTTGGTCCAGCTACGCCAATACATTTTCCTTTCTCCATTTTCTCTTCCCCAATAAAAATCACATAAGTGCATCTCAATTCTTTCGCAAGTGTCCACTGGGAGGGTGAAGCAACTCATAACATATGTGGGAATTGCCTGTAGTACCGATTTGATCAGAATTTCCCTTCCAGCTCTTGATAAAAAAACAGACCTTCTAGCTGCACACCTTAGCATGCGCTCCTCTAGACCAGAAAAAATGAGTTTCTTTGACCTCCCAACGATTGTGGGAATTTCTAAATAATGCTCCTCATCAGTAGCAATGCTCATATCGAGCCTGTTGCAAATCTGTTGCTGAGTATCAATTGATATACTATTGCTGAATTTCAGTAAGCATTTATATATGTTGATCTTTTGCCCAGAAGCACATTCAAAGGTGTGTAATATCTCTGTCGTGTTCTGTAGTTCCTCTTCGGATGCTCTTACAATAAGAAGTGAGTCATCTGTAAAAAAAGATGGATGATAGAAGGAGTAGAGTGAGCAATTTGTATTCCATGAATCAAATATCTCCTGTCCGCATCAAGAAGCAAGGTTGCCAAACCTTCTATACACAGTAGGAACAAGTAGGGGGAGATTGGATCACCCTGTCTGATTCTCCTACTTGGTTGAAAGTACTCACCCATAATACCATTCACTTCGATTGCATACCTCACAGTTGTCACTCAATTCATGATAAAATTGATGAATGGAGTATAAAAACTGAGTGCCGTTAATATACCTTTGAGAAAAGACCATTCGACTATGTTGTATGCTTTCATCATATCCAATTTCAATGCATACCAACCTTTCCTTCCCAATTTTTTCTTCTTGAGAAAGTGGAACATTTCGTAAGCAATTAGGGAATTGTTAGTTATAAGGCGCCCTGGAACAAAAGTTCCCTGGTTCTCATGTATTATCTCTGGCAGAAAGATCTTCAGTCTATTTGCAATAGTTTTGGTAATGATCTTCATGACGATGTTGCATAGGCTTATCGGTCGATACTCCAAGCACATAGATGGGTCTTTAACCTTGGGGATGAGGGCAATTATAATATCATTTAAGAAGCTTGAATCCATAGATTCGTTCAATACTGCAAGGGCCATCTTGACCATATCTCTTCCTACAATACTCTAGAACTTTTGGTGGAAAGTTGGTGGCATTTCGTAAGGGGCCTGGTGCTTTTGATAGGTGCATTTGGTAGAGTGACTAGCGTACTTCTTCTTTAGTGTAGGGTTGGGATAGTGACTATTTCATTTCAGTGGTTACTCTTGGGAACACTTTCTGTATGATAGAATCCACCTGCACGTCATCTGCAGAAGAAAACAAAGAAATATGAAAGGTCCTAAAGGTCTATCGGATCCCTACCTCCTCTTGCACTAAAACTCCCTTAGTATTTTTAACCCCCCGAATCTGATTTCTCTGGAGTCTGTGATTGGATTTTTTGTGGAAGAAGCTGATATTGCGGTCACCTCATTTCAGCCACAAAGCCCTCAACCGCTGAGCCCACATGATTTTTTCCCTCGCCAACAACTATTCTTGCTCCTTGAACAAGCCGTTAATTATATTTTTTGACTGTTCATTAAGTACTTTGGCTTGATATTCGGCCAATCTTTGTTCCACAACCCAAACTTTCCTTTTCACATTCCCGAATACCTCTCTCTCCCATTGTTGTAAGGTTGTTGTGTAATGTGCATTTCACTATATTATATTCTCACTTGGTGGTAAGTGATCCCAGCTTTTCTGAATCAGTTCAGCGAGTTGGTCGTATTGCATCCACATCATCTCAAACCGGAATTGTCACTTCTGTATTATCGGCTCCTGAGTTTGCAAGACTTGGTATTGGATTGGATAGTGATTCGAGTTTATACAGACCTTTGCGTCAACTACCAAAGCCAAAAAAAGGTTATGCCATACTTGATTTGGTATAAATCGATCTAGCTTACACTCGATATATGATGGCTTCGACTATCTGTTGGTCTACGTGAAGTATAAGCCTATCTAGTGAAAATCTGTAAAGTTGCAGTATAGCATTGTATCGTGGAAAGCCTCTATCTGACTTCTGTGAACCTTTGCACCTCCTCTCTTCTCCCTCATTGATAATATCTTATTAAAATCTCCACCACATAACCATGGGAGAGAGGACTCTTCTCTTAAAGTATGAAGAAGATTCCAGATATTTGAGCATTCTTCTATTCTGAGCCATCCATAAATTCCAGTAAAGTGGCATGGCCTATCCTCCATTACTTCCACGTCAATGTGATTCTGTGATAATGATAGGAGCTATACCAGTAAATTACATTTTCACAATAAGGCCACCTCTTCTGTCCTAGACCGGCCGACTCCTTCACATCACACAAACACACCACATTCAAAACCAATTTACCACTTTAGGGCTTTTGCTTTGCCATCTTGCAATTTAGTTTATGAAAGAAATAAGAGTTGGGGATTGCATGCCTTGATTAGCCTACTTAGTTTGCAAACTGCCGTGATACTCCTCAGACCATGACAGTTCCATCACACAACATTCATTGGGTTTGGCAGGGTTGTTGGGCAACCACCACTTGTACTAGAATGTCACTTTTGATGGCTAAAGTAATGCATGACAATTTGTTAACTTGGTGTCGTTAGTGTCAACCTCCAATTTTCTTTTTCCATCCCCTGCTGCACTAGAAATCTGATGTTCTTGGTTCCTTCAGTAGTGAATATGTGCACTTATCTCTTCCTCTTTTTCCCCGTATGGAGAACATGTGTTTCAGTATTGGTTTCCCTACTTATTTCTCTTGGGGTTACATTTGAGAGGGGGAGTGAATTAGTCAGTAGTATAGGTAATAACGGGATTTGTTGGCTAGGTTGGTTATGTTGGTCTATGTGTAGACTAGGTGAGGTTATAGTGGCATATGTAGGGATGGTATGGGAGGGAGATATGGTAGTTGAGATATATGTGAGTGGGTGAGATTGTGCGATATTGGTGTTTGAGTGGATTTTGCGTAAGTGTGGTGAGATCTATATAATAGAGGCAGCTGGTGGGGCAGTTATATAGGGTGGAGCTGGTATGTGGTTGGCTAGCGATGTAAGGTGGGGATTTCAGTTTTGAACGGGTGGGTGTAGGGGGATGTTGTGTTATTGGATTACAGGGTGATAGCTATTGATAAAAGGGGAGGGGAGTGGTTTATTATGATGGTAGTAGTAGTGGGGAGTCTTATAGGTTGACTGCTTCAGACCTCTTCACTTCTCACTAGTTCATTGTGTGTTGCTACTGACAAATTTGGTAAACTATCATCCCTGTTTGTCTTTGTCGAACATGTTGCGTGCCTATCATTGAACCTCAGCTACCATCCTGCCCGAGGTTGCTGATGCATTTGCCATATCTCCTTAAGGAGTTATCGTGACTTAAAAGGGGATGCTCTAACCCATGATCCATAGGCTTGTTGAGAGGACGGTGGTGGTCCTTCATCCATAGCTAATTCACAATCTTTTTCTATGTGACTCAGGTGGCCACATGCGTAACAGAAAGATTGGAACTTTTCAACCTTGAAGTATACTGCTGCGGTTACACCTCCCTGAAAGCGAAGATTTTTGCTGCGTGGTAGGGGTTCCCGCATGTCCATGTTGATTTGAATATGCATATATCTTCTGTGAAAATTGTCAATAGAATCCCAAGTCAAATAAGATCCCTGTAGATCCCCTATGGACTTAGCTACCTCTTCGGTGTATGCTCCCATCGGGAGGTCGTAAACCTGTATCCAAAAGGGGACTAGGAACAAATCCATACTTGAGGGTTGAGCATCGTTTGTGAGTTCATGCATGACCATCACTTGGCGATTAAAGTGCCAAGGTTGCTCCTTTAGAACACGTTCCATCTCTTTTCTTGTTTGGAAACAGAAGAGGAATCAATTGGGCCTGTTCTCAGATGCTTCTAGACCGTGGCGCAGATTTTATGAGTTCCTCATCACCGTCATGAAAGCCCTAGCATTGATTGACCGTTTCGTCCAAACTGATGCTACAAGCCAGCCCGCCTGCTTTTCCTCCTGTGAAAGTAATAGACCGCATAACATATCCACTATATTGTCCTCCTCCTCTGATGGAGGCTTTCGACTTGCACTCGCTTCAGCCTCCTCCATCACCCCCTTTCCCTTACTCTCACGCCCTCCGTCTCCCTCCTCCATAAAGAACTCTCGCAATGAAATCCTAAATTAAAAAACTCTACCTAGCCCGACTCTATGTGACTTACCTCTCACCAATATGAACCCAAAAACCTAAGCTAGACTCTCGACAGACCACTACTTTTGAGCGTTTCCATGTGTTCTTCTAAGGATTAGTGTTGATAAAAACTATGAAAAGGAGAAAACTAAAGAGAAAAATCTGGTGGAAAAATAAACAGGAAAGACACGGGAAACCTAATGCTAGGGGAGAGACTCGGACTTACGAGGACGAAACCCTAATTCTAGGGAACATCTATTTGATAGACTAATTTAATTTTATGAAATTAAAGTTTGATGATAAAGAAAAGTGGGTTTAAAATAATACATGGAGTGCTATTAGATATTCGTTCTTCTTGATTGGGGTTACCATGTAGCTGCCTTATATGAAAATGTATTGGATTTTTTTTAGATTTGATATAAGTAGTAAATAATTTGAATTTATTTAAAAATATTAAAATAAGGTTTAATAATAATAAAATGTTGATATCATATATAAAAAATAATCCCATTTTAAACGAAGTCTTTCCTAATAATGTCGAGATGTCTTTATGAGGATTACAATTTCTCCCAAACATCATCCATTTATAAAGATGGATAGTTATTTGTTGACAACAGTGTGCCTGCCATACTAAAATGTAAATATCTGTTCAAAATGAAGCATTCACTCAAAATAAATAATTACTATTGTTTAAAGAGTTGTATCTTTGTGCTCTATTGGTTTCGACCCATAATTTTCAACTACTTACGTTCGAATCCTAATTTAATTAAATGACAATTTTGTTAATTAAATCACACTTACTTGTTGTAGCAAATACGTCCCCAGGTCTTGATCGGCTACCGTGAGTTGCCAGTCGAGTTATCGATCCGTTTGAACGTGATCGTAACTTGATCGGCAACTCACGGTAGTCAATCAAAGTCTGTGGACGTACTCGCTATAACAAGTAAGTGTGATTTAATTAACAAAATTGTTGTTTAATTAAATTAAGATTCGAACGTAATTAATTAATAATTACGGGTCAAAACCAACATGCTCAATTACTTTCATTTGTAAGCAATACAGCTACTTTTCAATATTTTTTTGAGAAAGTCCACTTAATCTAACGATTTGACATATGTACATAGTTTATGGTTAAAAAAAGGGACCAAAATAGTTTTTATTTTATTTTTAGTTTCAGTGGTTTGATGCTTGAGATATCCATGACTTATATGAAACTACGTGGACCATATTGGTCATTTTTATAGCACTGACCTGTCTGTAATAACCTGCAAACCATTGGTTACTAACTTGTACTTTTCCAAATTATCATTGTTCCTCCAATTCTGTATTTAACACAATTGACCACATAGACTTGAGACTAAAAATCGGGCTTCAAACCCACCATTTACAACAAAAAAAAAAACTTGAGACTAAAAATATCGGAATGAAGAGAACACAGACGCTCATCAACTTGAGAGATTTAACCCTAAAAACGTGGGAGATTTGTACCGAAAGGTCTTGAATTTAAATACAAAAAAATTATAAACAATCAATTTTACATTAAAGTGCGATAATATTTTGAATATCATCCGTAAATATCTTTAGAGATTCAAGTCTCAAGAGAAAAGACAATTAAGCCTGGAGAAAGGGCAGTTTCGGCAAGCCGTGCGGAAATTTGGTGTTCAATTATTTGATGGGATCTGCAGCATGCAACACATGGGGATTTCTTTTTGTTCTTTATCGCTATTGTCCTCTAAAGTCTCCGATCCGTATTACTTTACGCGTCGAACGATGAATCAAATAATATCCGCTTTTGGTATCGCACCGAGTGGACATAATTTTCTATCGTCCCCTATTTATTTTAATTTGCTCAATCTTAAGAATATTTTTATTGGCTTAAGAGCGACATATTAGAGTTTAAGACGATAGAAATCTAGAGCATATCATTATTTGCATACCTGCTGGACAAGACGCTCGCTACTCTGCTCCATAAGTCTGGACTTTGACGTAAATTTAGAATACAGTATGATGTTCACTTTTAGAAGTAGGACTTGACGTAGAATATAAATCACATGCATCCATACTCTTATCATTAAATTTTAACAGAATTTGGACCACATCTTACTTGATGCAACTTGATATAAATAATTTTATTCCTCAATTTTCTTATGAAACTTGATGAAACTTGAGTTTTGTATTGATTGTCGATATTTTTAATGTATAATTTTTTGATAATTTTTCAATGTATGAAATGTTCAAATTATTTGAATTCTATTTGTCAAATTAAAATTTTGCGTGTCGTTTATAGAATAAATGTGTAACGTTCATATGTTAAAGACTAAGTACATCCTAAAAGTAAAAGTATCTGACAGTAAAAAAAAATAGAACGAGAATATTACTTCCAAAACTAAAATATAAGAACTGAGAGAGTGTTAACCAATCAGTTATCTTCTCGTTAAGTGTGCTGGATGTCGATCTCCGAACTTTGAGCCTCGAGTTCTCGTGCTCTTGAGATTAGCGTCGTTAACAGGTGCGCATGGTCAGCCCCTCGACTCACACACATGATAACAAGAGATGAGTTCACCTCTTTTTGAACTCTCCAAAAATCTTTCTCCCACGTCAGCTCTAAACCAAGGACTAAAACTTAGAGCTAGACAGCCATAGAGGTACAACTCCGAATATTTTTTGTAAAACCAGAAATCCAAAAGTTGCCCTGGAGATTGGTTTAGATCATGTGGTCCATTGCGGTATCAAAGGTGCTCTTTTCTTCATATGAGTTTTTCTCACCGAAATTTTATGCAAAAGTATTTTACTGAGGCCATCGACAACAACCTCGAAAGAGGAGATCTTATTTCTGAGATCACTGATTTTGCCAACACAGAGAGATGGCACGACCCTTTCGTGAGATCCTCGAGTCATGAGGCTTTTCTTTCTTGTGTTTGTACTTTCTTTTCGTATTTATATAAGAACTTTGACCCTCCCCTCCTTTCCAAAAAATGAAAATAAAACATAAGTGGAGTCCGTACCATTCACTACCGCCATCCTTGAGATCTCATTATTTTTCTATTAAATGAGATCTTTATCCTTTATTAATGGCGATTCAAAAGAAAATATAGTTAAAAATTAATTATTTATGTGAAACCTACTATTTTCTTTCTGAATCACAAAATCCATGCACATAAGTTTTTTAGTTTCCACAATATTTTTCGGAACTTCAATCAAATTTGTGAATTAGTTAAAAGAATAAGATAGAGGAGCGGAAAGCCGGAAACTACTAAATAGTTGCTCCAAAATTTGTAGGTCAAACCCTAAACCCGAGAAATTTTTCTTCTTCACTTAAACCAAAATTTCACCTCCATTACCAATGTTTGATGGGTAGGATGACAACGAATCTAACCTTCTTCCAAAAGGTCGGAGGTTCAAATTTCATCTCTTACGAACAGAGAAAAACCTTGTTTGGGAGGAGAACAAAACTCAAAAGCTGTCTAAAGCCCCAAAAGTTAAAACCCAATAGGCTAAACTTCAAATTCACCAAAACATTTCACCTCCAATTTTTTATCCGAGGCCTTCATAGACCACCTCCCTCGGTTCTCCTGTGGGTCCACTACCAGCCCCTCTACACTTCGCTGGTGGGAAGGTTGGGGCAGGATGTGGATCCACCCATTGATTTCCCTTCCTATGGTATCGCCATTCACTATCTTTGTGGATAATCTTCCATTACATTGGAGTTTTGTTGACCTCCGTGATTTCTTCAAGCAATTTTGCTCGATACTCGATGCGTTCGGCTAACAAGAGATCAAAGCAAAATTTCTCGTTTTGGTGTTATTAATATCTCCCATTTCAAAGATGCCAATGCCGTGGCCCTCAGGGCTAACATCACAAGGTTGGAGAAGATGTAGTTGTTCTTCCTAAGGCTGAATTTGCGTGGGGTGCATGTAATAATTGGGTGAATCTAAGTGATAAATGTGAGAGGGTAATAACTATTTCTGCTATTTTCCACCCATTTGGGAGTAGTTAGTAATTTGTCATCTAATACTAATTATTTAGGAAATGTAGGGTTACTAGGTTATTCCTACACCAAAAAGAGAATATTCACAAAATTCGCTGTATTGTGAAGGAGAAGAAACCTAGCCAACGGAAGGAGATCAAGAAGGAATAGATGGAAGAGGAACGGACGTGCCGGATATTAGTGGTAAGATTTACTCTGTCCCTTTGTTCCTGTATTCATGGTGTGTACATTCAGAAAACCTCACGAACATTAATTTCAAAGGTAAGGAGGATGATCTTATTAATCTGGGACTCCCAGAAGATCAAGATGAGAACCCGAAATTCATAGGGTAAGCTCTGTCCTATAACTTCGTGACTTAGATTATGATTCTGCTATATAGAGTAATCTCATTTTTGTTTAGACTTTTGTAAATGCAAAGGGGGAGAGTGTGCTTAGGAACGTGAGAATTACTATCTAGGATCATCGAGTAAGTGGATTCTGTCTTTATTTCCTAATTGCTTGATTTTATCATTTTGTGGATTTTGAGATTGTGATTATGTTTTCGAAATTGTGGAATTGTATGGTAGATTGATGAAATTCGAATTTTGGGTTATGGTATGTGGTTGCTATCTAATTTAGATTCAGATTATTGTGTATGGTTTCTGTCCAATTTGGATTTGGATTATTGTGTGTGGGTTCTATCCAATTCAGATTTGGAGTTTTGATATGTATTGTGTATTCGAGTTATGAGTCGTGATGTGTATTATGTTATATATGGGATTGGCCTGTACCTAGTGGACCGTAGTTCGTGCATACTATTTAAGGGGCTACCGAGTAACCTAAAGTATGTGTGATCAAATGGACGGAAAGGTACATGGACTATCTGAGCTTGTGGAAGGTAGTGCTCCTGCCTAATGGGCCCTTAGGGGAAAGGAGGAGTACTTACCAGTGGACCACAAGAATCCCGACATGAGTGAAAGGACTTTGGAGCTCCGTATTGTGATTGTATGTGTTTAGGATTGTGATCGTTATTGTGGTCGTTGTTGTGACCATTGTTCCCAGTATATGCATGTAGTTTATGATATATTTTGGAGTTCCTTATTGAGTTTATGACTCACCATGGTTATTCTCTTACGTGTTTATAGATATTGGGTTCTCGGGACGAGAGTAGAAGAGAGCTGCATGCATTCATGTGGACCATTTAATTCATTTTGAATGATGGATTTTAGATTGTTTGCTTTTCGATTTCTAGACAATATGTATTTCAGATTTCCATTATTTGCAATAAAAGGTTTTGTCACGTTCTTTTTGGGTCATAACAGTGCAAACAAGGCTACTCATGTTTCCTCGCCCACAAGGGTTGAGGACTTGGATGGTCATCTCTCACTTTGTGTCTTTCCTGCAGAGGCGCAACCCTCTTCCTCATCTCTCTAAGATCCATTGGTTGCTCAGACGGACTTTTTGTCCGCCGATGTCTTAGGTGATCCCCGCTCTTTGGCATGCCTCGAGGATCCTATGACTAAGCCTCTAGATGTGTCCATGGTTGAGTGGTTTTTTTATTGTGCGGCTATGTCCCTTTGCGATACAGGCCATTTATGCTCGGTCAAGGATACACGAATTTGAGTTAACAACTTAAAACCTCTTTTCCAGGTAATGTGGAAGCATACCTTGTGTGTTGGGTTGGGTTGCTCTGCTCTTGGATTATTGGCTAGCCAAGCAGTTAGTCGTGTCGTCGTAATCTTCAATTACCGACTAGCCACTTAATGATGGCCATGATTTGTACACACAAGTTGCAGCCATGTTTAGAGAAGAGGTTGTGTAGTGTGTTAATAAGTCGCAACTCCCCGATACGCCTCCCTCAAATTTTTTCCTACTTGTGATTCCCACTTCTTCATTGTCTTTGGCTCCCGCTATGGTTGGTTTGGCTGAGTCTTCTTCAACCATAGTTGGTTCAGATGCTTAGTTTGACCAGATCTTGCTGGACTATTCGGATCAAGGCCACATCGTGTCGGTCTCTGTGGTCCGTGAGAGGGATCTTAATATGGTATCATTGTCTCGTAGTGTCGTGCGTAGGCATGCCCATTTAGGATCTTTTTTGATTCTGATTTGTTCAGGTAACCATGTGCGAAGACCTACAGAAAAAGTTGTGACTCCTATTACGTTTTCATTGTCAAAACTAAAGATCATGTCGATTAAGAAGAGAAGGGCGGTGCTCCCTCTAGTGTTGTATAGAAAAAGTTGCGACTCTTATGACTTTTTTGTTGTCAAAACTGAAGATCAAGTCGATTAAGAAGACAAGGACGGCGCTTCCTCTAGTGTTGCTAATTGCATGTATGAATGTTTAGGATGAGGAACTTTAAATGAATATTTTTGTGGAGGCCTAGCGCCTTGCCAACACGATGGGCGTCTCCTAGGAGGAAGATACATCATTGATTTTTCATCTAATTAAGAATACAATCCGAGGTTTGTATTCCTTTTGATATTTCAATTCTCCTTGATTGATTCTGCGTGGTGGTGATTTTGCACTCCTTGGTGCATATTTGATGTATGTTTTTGCTTTAGGGTTCATTGAGTTGACTATTTTGTCAACATTTCAGTATTTTTTTTTATAGATAGTGTTTATTTATATTTTGGTTTAGATATATATTATTTGTAATCTTTAATGTATTTGGTCAGCTTTGTTGAATATAAGTTTAATTGAGATTAAAAAAGTTAGAGTAACTTTCTTATATGACCATTATACTTGTACTGTTAATGTACGTAATATACTTTTGTAATGTGGAAGATTTTCCCAGTCGCAACACGGTGGCAGACGGCGGAGGAGACGCGGCAGAGCTGGTGATTAAAGAAGAAGAAGAAGAAGAAGAAAAAAAAGAAGAAGAAGAGGAGATGTTTGTGGGTGTGGCTGACAATGGCTACTAGCCATTAGGGCGGTTACAAGGTTGAAAATGAGTTACGCGGGTTTCCCATGTCGTGTTTCTGTCGGACCGGGATTTATATGTGGAAAACTTTAGTTTAGTTCCTATGGTTTTTGTATTTCAGTTTCCAACGTTAAAATATGTCAATTAAGTCCCTATATTGAAATTAATCATGTAATCGTGGGTGGTTAAACCTCCAATTGGTTATGCGTCAGTTATTTGCTTCATGTGTATAAATACTCTATGTAATTGTGTTTTAATTATAAATATGAATGTTAATTATGTGTTAGTTAAATCTGTCCAATCTTTATTTCTCTTTAATTTCTCCCTCTTTCTCTTGAAGAATCCTTTCCGTTGATCATCTAAGAACCTCAACTGAAAGGTTCCTGGTTGATTTGAGTTACGAATTGGTTATGAATGACTTCCACTACAAAGCTACAAAGCTACCGAACTATGAAGATATCAGGTCAAGCTTATGGTCAATCTTTATTCATATTGATTGACTCATGTAGCACGCATAATTTCCTGGACAATGATGTGGCACAAAGACTTGGTTGTGTAGTGGAAGATTACAAGATGATGAAAGTCAGGGTTGCTGATGGAGGAGAAGTCCAATGTGATCCGATCTACAGAGATTTTACATGGTCACTACAGGACACAAAATTTAAAACTACTATCACACTTCTCAAGTTAGGAAGTTACGACATGGTGCTTGGAGTCCACTGGTTGAAAACCTTAGGCAAAATTCAATGGAATTTTTAGAAATTGCAGATGGAATTTTTCGTGGATGGTCATAAGGTTGAACTGCACGGCACTAGAAGAAGTTCTTTGAGGGAGAACACTTCTAAACAAATTGCAAAACTATTGACTATAGAGAAGAGTGAAGATGTGGAATTCTGCAGATTGACCTTGATAAAATTTTTTCCAGATTTAATGGAAGAAGAAGATACAGATGCAGAATTTGAAGATATGCAAGTTGCAGAGTTAGAACAAACTTAGATGGAAGATGTGTTTGAAGAACCAACAGGCTTGCCTCCAGTTCGAAATCAAGTGCATCAAATTCCATTACATGAAGGTAGCAATCCTGTTAATCTACATCCCTATTGCCATTCCACTATACAAAAAGATGTAGTCGAGCAATTGATTAAAGAGATGCTCCAATCAGGTATCATTCAACATAGCTATAGCAGTTTTGCTTCTCCAGTTGTGTTGGTTAAAAAAAAAAGATGACACTTGGCAATTTTGTATAGATTATAGAGCTTTAAATGAGATCACCATCAAAGATAAGTATCCAATTCCAATGATTGAAGAGCTACTGGATGAGCTTGGTGGTGCAATGTGGTTCACGAAGATTGATCTTCGAGCTGGTTACCACCAGATTAGAATGGACTCTGCTGATATACACAAGATAGCTTTTCAAACTCATGATGGGTTATATGAGTTCTTAGTGATGCCATTTGGATTATCAAATGCTCCTACAATATTTCAAGGAGTGATGAATAATGTATTTCGACCCTATCTAAGGAAGTTTATACTTGTATTTTTAGATGATATTCTCATCTACAACTCAACCTTCTCTGCTTATCTTTAGCTTGTTGAGTTAGCTCTGCAAGTTGAATATTTGGGTCACATTATTTTGCTTGGTGGGGTAGCAACTGATCCACAAAAATTAAAGCTATACAGGAGTATCCAGTTCCATGCACATTGAAGCAATTAAGAGGATTCCTTGGCCTCTGTGGGTATTATAGAAGGTTTGTACATGACTATGGCTTGATCAGTAGACCCTTAACAAATCTTTTGAAGAAGGACTCTTTCTCTTGGACTGCTGAAGCAGATGGAGCTTTTGATCAACTGAAAATGGCCATGGTTAGTGCACTTGTCCTTGCTTTACCAAAATTTTTACAACCTTTTGTGGTTGAAACAGATGCTTCGAAAGGAAGAGTGGGAGCTGTCCTTATGCAGAATCAACATCCAATTGCTTATTTCAGCAAAGCAATGGGTCCAAAATTTCTAGCATATTCAGTTTATGAGAAGGAGCTTAAAGCTGTAGTTATGGCAGTGACAAAGTGGCATCATTACTTAGCTTGTAAGCCCTTCTTTATCAAGAATGATCACAAGAGCTTGAAATATCTTTTGACTCAAAAATTAACTACTGCAAGTCAGTGTTCTTGGTTGGCAAAGCTCATGAGTTATGATTTTTAAATTCTATACAAGAAAGGGTCTTAAAATGCAGTAGCAGATGCTCTCTCTCGAATTCCAAGTGGTGACTATTTTTCTTGCAGAGTTAATATTGATGATTTGCTAGAAAACCCTGAGTTTATTGCACTTTGCACTTATAGTGTAGAGGAGTTTATGGATGCTATTATTGCTAGCTATGACAAAGATTCTCAAATCCAAGAGTGAATTTCTTTTCTACAAAACAAAGAAGACCCGAAAGGATTATTTGTCTTACGAGGAAGGAAATTATTTCGAAGGGGATGATTGGTCGTTGGACCTGATTTACAAGTTCGTAAGAGATTGCTTACTGTTTATCATAAATCTTCATCTGGTGGCAACTCTCCCAAGCTACCTACAAAAGGATGTAGAGTGTTCTATACTAGAGAGGGCTGGAGAAAGATGTCAGATGTTATGTAAGAGCTCGTCTCACTCGTCAACAATGCAAGTATGACAATGCTACTTCACTAGGGCTGCTGCAACCCATTCTCATTCCAGAAGCAATGTGGCAATGCACTTCACTTGACTTCATTGAAGGCCTTCCTCCTTCCTATGGATACACCACCATCTTAGTTATCATGGATAGGTTGAGCAAATACAATCACTTCATCCTTCTTCGGCATCCATTTATTGCAGTAACTGTGGCTCGTGCTTTCTTAGACAACATCTACAAGCTACACGGATTGCCATGAGTCATTATCAGCGACAGGGACCCTATCTTTCTCAGCTCCTTTGGGAAGGAATTGTTTAAGCTTCAAGGTGTTGATCTTCGCATGTCCACTTCCTACCATCCACAAACTGATGTACATATCGAGATAGTTAACAAATGCTTGGAGACCTATTTGCAATGTATGACATATGATAAACCAAATGATTGGAGCAATTGGATTGCTCTTGCTGAGTTTTGGTACAACATCAACTGCCATACTTCAACAGGCATCTCCCCTTTTGAAGCTTTGTATGGTCAAGCTCCTCCTCTTCACCTTCCATATTTTGTTGGTGACTCTCTACTGGAAGTTGTTGATCATTTCTTGTCTGCTAGAGAGGAGAATCTAAAGCTTCCAAAGTTCCATCTTGAAAGAGCATAACAACGACAAAAACAGCAGGCTGACAAAAAGCGATCTGATCGAGTTTTCTAGGTTGGTGATCTTGTCCTTTTGATGTTGCAACTATATAGACAACATTCTCTTAAGAGGTGAGCCAACAACAAGCTTTCTCCTTGTTGTTTTGGTCCATATCGCATCATTGACAAGAAAGGTGCAGTTGCCTATACCTTGGATTTACCAGCTTCCACCAACATTCATCCTACCTTCCATGTTTCTTAATTAAAGTTATTTGTGGGTGATGTTACATCACCGTTTGGAGGTCCCTTCCCACTATTTCCCAAATAAAGAACCTGAGATGATATTGGATCGACGTTTGGTCAAATATCAGGATTGTGCTGAAGGACTAGCCCTCATCAAGTGGATTGGCTCTCCAGTTAGTGATGCATCTTAGAAATTTTACAAGGATATTAAGGCACAATTTCCAAGTAGTTCCTTGTGGGCAAGGATCTTAAGCGGGGAGGAATGTAATGTAGAAGATTTTCCCAGTCGCAACACGGTGGTAGACGACAGAGGAGACGCGGTGGAGGTGGTGATTATCGAAGAAGAAGAGGAGATGTTCGTGGGTATGGCTCACAACAGCTACTAGCCGTTAGGGCGGTTACAAGGTTGAAAAGTAGTTACGCGGGTTTTAGGTGAGAGAGAAGTAGTGGAGCACGTGTTGTATTTCTGTCGGACCGGGAGTTATATGTGGAAAACTTCAGTTTAGTTCCTATGATTTTTGTATTTCAGTTTCCAACGTTAAAATATGTCAATTAAGCAAGGTTGTCAAAATCGGGATTTCACTATAAATCGTTTGAGGAAACAAAAACGTAGATCGTAAAATCGTAAAACAAATTGTAAGATTTTACCTAATTGATAAATTATAACATAAATTTATTGATTTAATAATAAGTCAGAAATACTCATTGTCTCAAACATTATCTTAAAACACAATTTTCTCAAACTCACAAAAAAATTAAAAACTAAGAGAAGAGGAACATAACTAACTTGTAAATATGTGTAATAAAATAGCGATGCTCATCAAAAATAAGAACAAACAGTGAACATAAATCATGAACTAACATATGTAAGATGTCATGAATATAATTGTGGGTCATGAACATAAGCATGAGAAAACATGGATGAATAATATAATTGAAACATTGAGCGTAATTACCTATATGTTATCTTCTTATTCTCATTGTAAGTTATTTGTATGTTTAAGTTGTTTGTATGATACACCAATATATACAAAGAATTAGGGTTAGGATTACATGATAATTTATATTATAATATTTAATATATATATATATATATATCAAAATTAAGTAATAGTTTGATATTATTTCCAGTAAAAGGAATCTTTAATTAAGAAACTCCAACTCGTTTTAAATCGTAGATTTTAGGATTTTAAGATTTATAGCTGAGATTTCATAGATTTTACTCAGCTTCTGATTTTACAGGGATATATCTCTCTTTGCCTATTTTGAATCGTAAAATCTTAAGATTTTAAGAGTTAAATCTAGATTTTAACAACCTTGCAATTAAGTCCCTGTATTGAAATTAATCATGTAATCGTGGGTGGTTTAACCTCCAGTTGGTTATGCATCAGTTATTTGCTTCATGTGTATAAATACTCTAAGTAATTGTATTTTAATTATGAATATGAATGTTAATTATGTGTTAATTAAATCTGTTCAATCTTTATTTCTCTTTAATGTCTCCCTCTTTCTCTTGAAGAATCCTTTCCGTTGATCATCTAAGAACCTCCACTGAAAAGTTCCTGGTTGATTTGAGTTACGAATTGGTCACGAATAACTTCCACGCTTCAACTTTCGATTGTTTGTAGTTTCTCTCGGAAGTAAAAATGTCAACATATATCTGTTGTGTTCTTTTACGATTTGATTCTTAACAATAATTGTGAGAGTACTTTGTTTTTTATGATAATTATGAGATTTTTTTATAAGTCGGATTGTGAGAGTTTGAACCCTCTAGGTACGTGTTGACCACAGTGGAGTTTCTTTATGTGCGTACCTTCTTTGTGACCCATTTTAAACAGCTTCATGAAAATGACATGCCTTTTCACAGTAAAACACTTCATAATCAGACCAAGTTTTTTTTTATAAAAATGGAAGGAAAAATATAAGTGATTATTAATTATTACTTAGGATTACATATTGTTAATTTACTTGTTGCCTGATTAAAGGAAAATGAGTTCTATTTTCTCAAATTTACCGATACAAGCAGCCATGTTCCACGAAATTTGCCACTAGTCGGTAGCACATTGAAAAAAACCCTTATATTTTTTTTTGGTCGAAAAAAAAAACCCTTATATTGTAATACACTTTCGCAACATCCGACGCGCCTTAAAATGTCACCAGCGCAGCAATAACATTAGTACAACCGTACAAGTGACAACCAAATTTTAATTCACTTAACTATTGAAGTCTAATGTAAAAACAACATCGGAAATATTTTCTAAAATAATGATGGAGTCTCACTCTTCATTTCACTTATTAAGAACATTTACAATCCTCCGCATGGTCCTGTACCAAATTTTGAACAAAAAGAGGCAGTTAGCGCATCGTTCTCTTATGAATTTAACTCGTTTCAACTCTTCGTGATATTACATTTAATAACTACGATTTTTTTAAGATTTGAAGTCTAATTTTATTTCATGTATCATTAGATATAATAAAAAAATGATTTTTTTTTCTATTGTTTCTTGCATAATCTTTATTTGCATGTATAAGGAACCTTCACCGTGTTTTGGGTCGCTGAAAACCGCGTTTGGTAGCAAATTAAACAGCAGGTGCAGAAAAGGCCGACAAAAAAACCCAAGAGACAGCCAAGTTCGACCCTTCTTCCCTCGGTAACCTGTTCGGCTAATAGTAGATGTTGGTTAATTTGTTATTATTATGTTATAAGTTTTATACCCAACGAATCAAGATTTTACAACAATTATTACGGCCCATTAATATAAAATTTTTAAATATATTTTCTCACAAAATACATCAAACCAAAATTTACACGCATTATGACTTTATTCACATATAATAAAATAAAACTACGAGCAAAATAATACACACGAAATCAATTCACTTTAATACTTTATTGAATATCATATTCTATCCTAATGTCAAGACAATAGATATATATAGCTAAACTGCGTCTGTTTATTCAATTGACCAACTATATTTGTCGGGAGAATCCAAATTGATATTGGATAGGTGCTGGACTTGTACAGATTTACCAACACATATTTAAGATTTTGAATTTCATTTAAGAATTCTGAAAGAATCGAATCGTGCTCGCATTCAACGCATTCGCAGTCAATGCATGACAACAATCACACAAACAAATATAAATTTGTGCAAATTTTGAAGCAATGTGATTCGAGGATCCTTTCACAGAACATGATGAGGAATACCACATAAATCTAAAGTGAGAGTTGGATGCAATGTATAAGGATGGAGAAACTCTAAACCAACTGAATAAAATAGAATAAAGTTAAGTTTGGATAGACATTCACGACCTGATTTTTATATAGCCAGAAAATCTGTTTTAGTGTAAAATTTAAATAACTAAAATACGATGGGCTAATGTTAAATTGAAGCACAAAATATAGATGGGTCACTGTAGTTGGATCTCATAGTCCCGGAACTCCACGAAGTTGTACATCTACATTTATCCTACTTTCTTGCTGACTTTTCTCATAGGGCGAGAGAACTTTCCTGGATCCAAAATACAATACAATTCAACTTATAATAAACACAAAATAAAAAAATTACACCATAAAAAAATCCTTCTGTCTGATGTGCGATAAAAGGAGGGATTTTTTTATATTTTTATATTGCATTTAGTAAAAAGTTTGATACACATTTAACGTCTTTATACCTAAAAATTCTAAGGTCCTGTATAACAACAGCCTAAATGCGCCGATCCTGTTCGATGACTTCCTTACGGGCCTAAAGCTGCATTTTGGAAATGGAAATTCAGTTTACTTCTGGACAGATCAATGTTTGTTCAATGGTCCCTTAAAAAAGTAAAAAACAGATTTTCAAGATTGTACCTACTCTCAACTCAAAAAAAGGCACGGGTCAGGGAGTGCGGTTTTTGCGAAAATTCTGAGTGGAAATGGGTGCTTTCGTCGAGAAATTTTTTTGGGAAGAGGATGAAGAGCTATGCTTTCATCAAATGATTCAGAATACCAACCCAAATGTTTCCAGGATTGATTCGATTAGATGGCAATATTTGGATGGTGATGATTGGAGCCTTGGGACATTCTCTGTACAATCCGCTATGTTGATGATGAATGCACAGATCATCTATTTCTTACATGTCCTTTCTTTGCTGATATTTGGAATTACTTCGCTTGCTGGATTGGAGTGTTTTGGTATTGCAACTCATTCATTTCTAATTTTTTGTTGGAATGGATGGGTCTTATTGGAGGTAGGATGATTAAGAAAGTTTGATATGTTGGATATGGAGTCATTATTTAACCAAATTATTTGTAGCCTAACAGTATGAGGATTTGTAAAATTTTAAAAAACTCAATGTTTTAAGCCTTGACAGAGATTGTAAAAAATTTAATTATAAAAAATGGAGCAATTATTTAAGGGAGTTGACTTTCTAGGAAGAATGCCATCTTTCAAGCGTGGTGCAATCGGGAACACTTGGCAGTCCAGAAATTAAACGCATACTAACCTTTCATCAGTCCTTGCTTTTTAAAGATTCTCTACTGCCTATCACTTCTACTTGTGTCTTTTTGTTTACTTCAGATGAATATTTGTTGTCTCTCTGGTGCTTTTGTTTTTCATCTATTTATTTATTTTTTGTCTCGGCCACTCTTCTAAAAAAACTTTTGGTCGGCCCATTCTTTTTTCAAATAGATTAACTTCATTTCATAAACCTCCAATTTACATAAAGTAGAACAAAGCAATTACTATTTGTTAATTACACGTAATATTTCGACCATTTCATAGACTCAATGTACAAAAGTAAATATTGTGATCGAAATTCGCGAGAGGATCTGTCGAGTCTTTTGGACTTTTGGGTTTAATCAGAAGAACACGGATATAAATCTATAATGGGATAGAGATGAAATTAGATAATGACAATTTACATACTACTTTGAATTTAAATTGTTTGATTGATCAATAAAAGTTTAAGTTAGATAATATTATAAAAAGATGCCAATGATATGACCCAAATGTAATTAACATTAGTCGATGAAGAAATTAAGCTACTGATTTTATTGAGAAGGAACGTATGGCTTATATAGCCTACAAAGGTCCAAAACAACTCCTATGTAATAGGAGAAAAACACGGAAGAGATCTACCGAAAAGAACTAATCGGCTAAGTGATAAGGAAAGAAGATAAACTGCTAACAGAGTAAATAGGAAACGATAATCATCAAGATCTCCAACAGTCGACAACCTTAACGAAAGATACGTTTTTCGCGAGCAAATATGGCCATTTCATTAATCAAATCATGGAAACACATAACTTCTATCTAATAATTTTAGCTCTATCGTACATAGGGATGAGCATTTGGATTATCCGAATCCGAATTATCCGAAATTTGTATTATCCGAAATTTCCAAAATTACTATTTTTTGATCCTGATCCGAATCCAATTAAAAAATTATCCGAAATTCCAAATCCAAAATTATTTTGGATACGGATTCAAATAATCCGATTTTCCGAATTTTTAACAGACATATATAGGTAATAAACAAACGTAAAATTCACACAAACCTGTAATAAACAAACATAATAGTGCTTTGCGAAATAAAATAATAAAATCCAAACATTCATGATATCTCAAACTAACAACCGTGAAAACCAAAATTTTCATAAAAATAAAATAAAATTCATACTAAAAACTCATAAAGTCGTGGCCTATAATAAAAGTAATAGGCTTTTTAATTTATTTTCCAATTTCTAAAGAATTGGCCTAAGCCCAATAGAAACACACACTTTTAATCCTATAATTTATTATATATGTTTTAGATATTTTGGATATTTGAATAATCCAAATTATTTTTTTTAAATCCGTATCCGAATCTAAATCCAAAAT
Source organism: Hypericum perforatum (assembly GCA_012979155.1). Taxonomy (NCBI): domain Eukaryota; kingdom Viridiplantae; phylum Streptophyta; class Magnoliopsida; order Malpighiales; family Hypericaceae; genus Hypericum; species Hypericum perforatum. Next base: position 29,510 of record SOPF01025863.1, read on the forward strand.
AATTTTTTTGGATTATCTGAATCCAAATCCGAACATAAAATTATCCGAGTCTGAATCCATAAAAAAATTTGGATATCGGATTTGGATTATGGATAATGGATTTTTTGCTCACCCCTAATCGTACACATGAGGATATTACTCACCTAAATTTATTCTCTAATCCGTAAAATTTTCGTTCGCACAAGACAATGTTACGATTGTCAATCTCGGTGAAAACCTATTTCGATAAACCCATATAACAATGAAAATAAGTCGCTCTTATCCGACGTACCTCGGCTCAATCAGATTCCGTTTTTATTAAGTGGTGGCTAAGCAGCACCGCAGAGAGCTTCAAGCAAGTCTGCAATACCTCCGAGAAAGGTCAAACAACCCTAGCCAAAAATCGCCCTTCGAGTCCCTAACCACCTCTCCAACTTGACCCACAACTGAAGCCAAGAATCCCTCTAATATCCGCTATTCACATTGTACTCCCCGTCTTTTGTGATTTGCCGTCGAATTACGTTCTCAGGGCATCGATGGCTGATCATAGAAAAGGAAAAAAAAAATACAATATGGTCTTTGTATTTTGTATTATTTGAAGTGTGTACAAACCAGTCTTGTAAAAATAGACTGATTAAGTCTGGAGTGATGATAATAGTCCTGGTCTATGCAACTTTGTTAAATTTAGGAGAGACGTTGGTATTTTCATCCATCTCGACCAGTCAATCTATTTTTTACAAACTACAACAATAACATCCAATAATTAGTTTATTCCGTAGATAAGGTCGAACAATTAGTTTATTCCTTAAATAAATCACCAATTCCATGGGCGATACTTCCTGTAAAGGCTATGCCAAACATCACATTTGCGACGATAATTTGTGCAAAATAGTGATACGTTCTGATGTTATAAAGAAAAGATTAGGGAAGCTTAGTATTTATTTGGTCCCTGATATTTTATAAATCAAATTATTCAGTGTTTTGATTCCAATTCTGCTAAATTTTTTCTGACGAGACTCTTTTAAATATAAAAAATACCCTGATTTGATACACATGCAATATCAGAATATACCAAGTGATGTTTTTGGAACGAGAAAAACTCTCCTTCAAACAAGCATGTAATGTAAGGCTTTTTTTTATATAAATAGATTAATTTTATATTACACACTATTTACATCATATAGTACATTAAATATTGGAAACTCCAATTTTAAGGTCAAATGGAACACCAATCCACACCTGAAAGCAAATACGGATAATAGGAGTAAGAAAAAAACAATTGCATCGAGTTGATGTAAACCGCACGTTCTACTTGACAATATCTCATATTTGCATAAGCAAAAGATCATTAGAGATCCAAAATCTCTTGGACTTGAGATTGGATTTATTGGTGATGTCTAAAAATTAATCTCTACCATGGAGATTATTTCTAGACTATTAGATGAAGATTTTGTCTTTAAAATCTTATTCTTAATCTAATTTTGTATTAGACTAATAAACTGTATCCCTAATTACCTCGTCGTCGCCGAAAACCGTTACAGATTTTGAGGTTTTGGGTGAAGGCGGCGAAGGTTGATTTTGTTCATGTCAAGGAGAGGGAGCTTCATCTGTAAGCAAGGTTAAGGATGGTTTCATCATCAGGAAGCCCACCAAAATTCACTCCCGCTCTCGTGCCCCCCGCGTGAAGGAAGCGCAGAGAAAGGGATGCCAATACGGCTACGGTAAGTATAGATTTCTGCTTATTCCGAATGAATTTCATTTAGCGTGTGTGAATTGCCGTTAGTTTGATTTCTTGACTACTGACATTTTTAGGTAAGCGCAAGGGAATCCGTGAGGCTAGGCTGCCAACCAAGATTCTGTGGATGAGGAGGATGCTTGAATATTGGTCAAAGTTAACGTGTGTATTGTACCACAGTTCAATAATATTGGACCCTAGTTAAGTAATATTTGTATTCTAGTTTACCAATATTGATACCCAGTAATATTGGTACGTTATTAGTGTCATATTGGTAACCAATATACTGTAATATTGGTACTATCTTATTGTAATATTGATAACAATGTACTATAATATGTTGGATTTGAATAAAGCCTAAAGGCCCAAAACCCAAAGCCCAAGTGAATTAGAAAAGGAAAGGGGTTGGAAGAAAAAGGGATGTACCACATCGGTTATCGCAAAGGAAATTTCCAAGTTTATAAGGAATTTCCCTCATTTCCTTCCAACTTGGTTGAACACTCCCTAGGTTGACTCGTTGACTTGGATACGCACTGTCCGAGCATGTGCACGGGTACATGCGTGGGTACGGGCTCGAGGCCGAGAGCAGGTGCTTGAGTGCATTGAGGTGCACTTGACAGTTGGAATGATTGTCATGTCGCAGAGGCTTAAAGTTTTGAAAAAATTCGAATAACTCCCTGCTGTCCATCGAAGAGGTGCGATGGTTCAAGGATCATCTAGAGGCTTCCAGAAACTGTACAAGAAAATCAAACAGTGACGGGACACCAGCAATCCGAAGCGACGCAAAGAGGAAGAGGGTGGATATGGCTTATCCAGAGTGCATCCGAAGGGACACGACTCTAGATAAGGCTATCCAGAAGGCCATATGGAGAGATGCGATAGAGACATAGCTTGCTGGCCACAGGACGTGTCTATTCGTATACTTGCTCGTGGCCCTTTAGGATGGCAGCCTCCACCCCTATAAATAGAGGGGTCTTCTTTATTTCCAAACCATCCCAACAACATTTGCTCTTCTCTTGCATTATTGTCTTCTTCTCTTTCATCGTTCTCATACTATAGAAATAGTCTGTCTGAAAGTTTTGGGTATATAAGGGTTTGCCCAAAATTTTTGAAATTCGTGTGCAACGGTCTTGGAAACGCCTGAATAGTTGATTTATCTTAGAGATGATTGCCATAGCTTATAGTGCACTGAAATATACAGGGCAATCTCGTCTTACAGAGAAAGTGTTCAACATTTTGCTTGACTATAGTCCGATCCTAATCAAGTACACACCCTCCAATGACCAGTAATCGTAAGATGAGATTCATGTACTTGAAGATGGCATCGACGAGCACTGTAGCATTGACCACGGTACCAAGAACTGTCCACGCCGAAAGGCCAACTAAGTTCAATGGCACCAAGTTTAAGAGGTGGCAGCAGAAGATAACGTTATATCTGACCACGCTTAACCTGGTTTGGTTCTTAAAAGAGGATGCATCGAAAATCATGGAGAACAAGACATCAACAGAAGATCAACACTCTCGATGCATGGAGTCATAACAACTTCTTGTGGCATAATTACGCCCTGAATGGACTAGATGATACACTCTATATTATTTATACGGTAGCTAAGACCGCTAAGGAGCTATGGAATTCACTCGAGAAGAAGTACAAAATGGAGGATGATGGGACAAATAAATTCATCATCGGACGATTCTTTGACTTCAAGATGGTGGATTCTGAGAAGGTCATCGATCAAGTGTAGGAGTTGTAGCTGATCCTTCACGAGATCTAAGCCGAAGGAATATATTTCAGAAAGTCCTTCTAAGTGGCTACAATGATCGAGAAGCTCCCCCACTCTAAAAGGATTTTATTTAAGAGCTACCTCTAGCACAAGAGGAAGGACATGAGCCTAGAAGACTTGATTGTGAGAATTTTGATCGAGAAAGACAACCTAAAGTCTGAAGTCAAGCAAGGCAAGGCTACTTCTAAGATCACTGTGAACCTCGTCGAGGGAAAAGGTGGCAAGAAGAGGAAGAAGTCTGAGGATCAACAGGAGAAGCAAGAGCCCAAGAAGAAAAATAACAAGAAGATCAAGGGCGATAGCTACAACTACAGGAAATCTGGCCATATGGCCAAGGACTATCGGCAGCCAAAGAAGGACGACCAAGGAATGGCCAACCTAGCTGAAGACCTATTCCAAGATGGATCTATTAGCCATGGTATTTGAGGCCAACGTAGTAGACAATCCGAGAGAGTGGATACAGGAACTACCTGGCACATTTGCTCGGATAATGGGATATACCAAGATCGTCGGACTAGGCGAGGTGGTCCTGAAGCTGACCTCAAGGATGTGCTGCATCTCCCATATCTGCAAGAACTTAGTTTCTAGCTCACTATTAAGCAATGCCAGTTTTAAGCTTGTATTTGAGGTTGATAAGTTTGTACTGATCAAAATGGGTCAATTTGTAGGCAAGGATTACCTCAAAAATGAGCTCTTTAAGATGAATGTAATAACTATACATCATACCTTTGACAGTCAGAATAAAGCTAAAGCTTATTCTTATTTAGTCAAGTGTTCTAATTTGTAATTTTACCTTTTGAGAGTGACCATTTTGGTACTTCTTGAAGTACTTGTCCTTGTGAAAGGTACTAAGGAGAAACTTTACCTTGATAAGGTGACTTAAAGGAAAGGTGCAAGTGACTTCATGAAGCACTTTACCTTCCCAAGGTGACTAAAGTGGATACTTTGCCTCCTTGTAGTGGGGGTCTCATTTATGTGACTAAAGGAAAGGAAATAGGACAAGTGCATGTGACTTAAGGAAGGGAGAAAAAAACAAGTGCATGTGACTTAAGGAAGGGAGAAAAAGATAAGTGCATGTGACTTAAGGAAGGGAGAAAAAGAAAGTGCATGTGACTTAAGGGAGAAAGTGACTTCACGAAGCATTTTGTCTCCCAAGAGTGACTTCATGAAGCACTTTGCCTACCTTAAGTGACTAAAGTGAAGTTTTGCCCCCTTGTTGGGGGTTATGCGCATGGCTTGTGGAAAAGGGGGAGTGACTTCCATAAGCACTTTGTCTCCCTTAAGTGACCAAACCAAATATTTTGCCTCCTTGTGGGGGGTTTGGGCGCATGCCTCTTGGAGGAGGGGGAAGTGACTTCCATAAGCACTTTGTCTCCCTTAAGTGGCAAAAACATATATTTTACCTTCTTGCAAGGGGGGTTTCCATACGTGTGGCTTCAAGGAGGGGCGAGTGACTTCTTTAAGTACTTTGCCTCCCAAGAGTGACCAAAAGGGAATGTTTTCCTTGTAAAGGGGTCTTCGCGTGACTTGGGAGGAGTGACTTCCCCAAATACTTTTCCTTCCAAGTGTGATTAATATGGATATTCTGCCTTCCATAAGAGGGGGTTCATTTAGACCTTTCTTGCCTCACCCAAGGGAAGTGTTAAAAACATGCCTTGCCTGAGGGAGATGTTAAAGGCTTACCTTGCTTAAGGAGGGTGTCAAGAGCCTACCTTGCCTAAGGGAGGTGTCAAGAGCCTACCTTGCCTAAGGAGGGTGTCAAGAGCCTCCCTTGCCTAAGGGAGGTGTCAAAGCTTACCTCGCCTAGGGGAGGTGGAAGGTGTTAAAGGCTTACCGCACTTAAGGGAGTGAAAATGGCTTGCCTTGCCTAAGGGAAGTATTAAAGGCTTGACTTGCCTGAGAGAGGTGACGAAGGCTTACCTCGCCTAAGGGAGGCATTAAGAGTATGCCTTGCCTAAGGGAGGTGACGAAGGCTTACCTCGCCTAAGGGAGGTGTTGAGAGCATGTCTTGCCTAGGGGAGGTGACGAAGGATTACCTCGCCTAAGAGATGTGTTAAGAGTTTACCTAGCCTAAGGGAGGTGTTGGAGCTTACCTCGCCTAGAGAAGGGGTTAAGAATTTACCTTGCCTGAAGGAAGTGTTAAGAGCTTAACTCACCTAAGGGAGGCGTTAAGAGCTTATTTCACCCAAAATGGGCGATTTCACTCAAGGAAAGTGTTAAAGACTTACCTCGCCCAGGGGGGTGTTGAGAGCTCACCTCGCTCAAGAGAGTTGTTAAGAGCTTATTTCACCCAAAATAGGTGCTTTCACCTTGGAAGGGTGTGAAGAGCCTTATTAAGGCATAACATGCCTACTTTGCCTAGAGGAGGTATAAAAGCTTAGTTTGCCTTAAGGTGGTTCAAAGAGCCTACTTGTCTCAAGAAGGCGCAGAGAGCTAAGCAAGGTGCTGGAAGGACTATAAGATCGGGTGTGGTTAAAGGAGATAAACTCGGGCTCCGAATTCACAGGAAGAGATAAGCCCGATAAATTAGGTGATAGGGGTGGTGCCGATACAAGATAAAGATAAGCATCCCCGAAGATAGGCATTAGGAGAGTCAGAGTACAAGCAGAAGATGGAGTCCGAATGCAAGGAGGAGATGAAGACCTTCGCCTATATAAGGGATGCCCGAGGAAGACAGAAAAACATCCAACATCAACCACACAAATCTTATATCAAGCTTAAAGCTTCTATTTGTATCTTTTTCTTAAAGCCGGGCATTAGCGCTTAGTTGGCCAGGCATTGGAACCTGGTTAGGGAAGTTTAGTTTTGTTTAGATAGTGGTGATCATTCGATCACTTTTGTTTTCATTAAGAGCCGACCTTGAGACGAGCCTTCAAGCCGTCAAGAGATCGTCCTTCACACCCCATTACATTTTCCCCACAACAGGAGTTAATAGAAATTTGTATCTTGATGTTGAATATCATAATAGTTAATTTTATATTGTACTACCCGTATTACATCATCCCCGATTTAACTAAACCTAAATGACAATAATAAATGCTATAGTTCAGACTAATTTGGCCTAAATAATTGTAAAAAACAAAATTACATCTTGATTACGTAGGTCGTTCAACTGAGTTTAACCAGTGTGCATGGTAGATGACCTCTCACGACCCGATCTAAGGTCGGTGACCGGTGCTAGACTCTACGATATTTCATTAACATAATACAAGCCTAGCAAGACTCAGTACCATCTCACAACAATCAAATCAAGTGGAAGACAAATTATAAATAGAAACCAACAAAGTCTCAAAAACGATACGAAAGTAAAGTAATTTACAAACCAAAAATCAACAAGCATCTCCAAATCACTATTACTACGGAGCAACTATATAGAAAGAAGACAAAACATGATCCAAAGACCTAAACGTGTAGCCTTCGAAGGAAAAAGCTGGGCCTGTACCACAAACTCTGAAATACTCAACAAACTAAGATCTTTGAGAACCCGAGATAGAATAGTAAGGGGTAAATGTTTGAAAACACTTAGCAACAGAATAGGACATAGCATATTAGTTATGGCTGGCATATGCATGCCAAAGAACTCAACCATATTCGACTTCACTCAAATCAAAATACGTTATAACCAAATGCTATATGTAATACCAAACCATTTGGCATCCCTTAACTGATCAAACAAATCATCGATATGTGGAAGAGGATACTGGTTGCGGATTGTTACCTTATTGAGCTAGCGATATTCAATACAGAGTCTCAAACTTTCATCCTTCTTCCGAACAAATAATACAAGAGCACCCCACGGTGAAACACTAGACCAAATATATTCCTTATCCAACAAGTCCTGCAACTGAATCTTCAATTCTTTTAACTCAGCCGGTGCCATACAATACGGTGGTATAGAAATTGGTCTTATTCCTAGCATCAACTCAATACAAAATTCAATCTCTCTCTCTGGTGGAGAACCTGGTAACTCATCTGAAAAAACATCAGAAAAATCTTCCACAATGGGAATATCATCAATAGTCACCTTATCAATATTAACATCTTTAACAATAGCCAGGTAGCTAACACAACCCTCCTCTAGTAATCTGGAAGCCTTCAAACACAAAATACACCTTGGTGGAATCATCATCCCATCACCCCAAAACATAAACTCTAGCTCACCCTCAGGCTTGAATCTTATAATCTTATTGAAACAATCCACCGTAACATGTTAGCACGATAAACAGTCCATACCCAAAATTACACCAAAATCATCCATCTCTAGCACATGTAGGTCAGCCAATATCTCCTGACCATCCACAACTATCACACACGATGTAAGAACTAAATGCACATGAATGATATTGATACAAATCCCATGAGGAACTCAATCAAACTCGGACTATCTACTTTCAGATCGGTGGAAAATTGTAACCCGATGCTTTGCTCCTTTGCACGAATCATGGTATTGGTTAACCTTGACCCAAAGCAATAGTGAGATGCAAAACTTGATTTGGTGAAGATGCCACAAACAGTGATGTAAATCCGCTTGATATGTCAAAAGGTGAACGAACGGAATCACTTTGCTATGTTCGAACAATTCTAAAGAACCAAGAAAGGCAAATCTATGTTTTTCTATAAAAATTATTCTTCTCTTCTCATTAATAATGCCTCTTTAAATAGGCTCCAAAGTATAAAAGAGTTCCTAATCAAAACAGCTCCTAGAAAGGAACAAGTTTGGCTGAAATACAAAAACTAAACAAGAAACAAATCAAACTTATTTAAGAAGTCTAAAAATGTATATCATAGTCCTAAACAAGCCAAAAGTTACTGGAATATAATTTCTTAAACAAAACTATTGACTTTACTAAATAGCTTAAGTAGAATATGAGAAAATCCCATACTTCCAAAATAGGTTGATACTTGCTTACTAGACATCCAAAATAGATGACATGCATCCAAAATAGCTCCAATCATGTGCATGATCTTTGCATAGACGTCCATGGGCTTGCACAAATTGGATTAGGCCCAAATTCCTTAAATTAATCCATCAAACTCAGCTTGAAACATCTTGGCCCATCAGATTCATATCATTCCCCTCCACTTGAAAGGGATTTGTCCTCAAATCCTTATATATGCCATGCATTCTACAATCAATGATACTGTTGGAACAAGATTTAATCTTTGAACTTCGTGGCTGCACTTGATATCTTCCACTCCAACTGAATAAATACTTTGAGCATAAAAAGCAGGACATCATCTCCAATTTGAAAGCCAAGAACTTACTTGTTTGCACAACTTTTCTTTAAACCTCAAACTATTTCACAAGTTGATCAATATTGAGCCTCTAGCATAATCATACTTGTCAACTCTTAAGAAGTCAATATGATCAACATGTTCAATAATCTGGAGACATGTAAGATATGACCTGAACCTCTTCCTTGTCAATAGCAACAACAAGTTCTTCATGTTCACCAACAATAGTAATTATGCGCTTCCTTATATGAATAACTTCCACAACTACTAATTTATCGAACAAATCTCTTAAGTAAAGAAATGACATGTCATGCTCATGAAAATAATCTCCATTAAATAAATTAATGAAAAATTCACCAAACTCCTCCCACGTCAAAATATCTTTAATAATCTGATGAGAAGTAACGACATACCAGAATAACATACCTTCTCCTTAATTACACACTTAGCTTGAAAGATGTTCTTATAATCTCCTTCACCAACTTCTTTTAAATGCAAATCAATTTTTCAAGCCAATAGCACCAATTCCTCCCAATTGTCTTCATTGTCCCACGTGGTAAGTCTATGTCTTCTTTTTGAGACAACTTGTGTACGACCATAAATCTTACTCTCTATTTGATCAAACTATTTATGACACTTCTCTATCTCTCCTTTCCACATACACTTCATCTCACTCAACATGATCTCCATAAAATTTTGTGGATCAGTCAATGACACATAACCTTCAAAATCTCTTCGTGAGTAATTGTAGGACATGAACTTGCACTTTTTTCAACCTTTTTGCGAATCTTTTTTTCAGCCTCCTTTTCATCTTTTCTAGGCTGTCTTTTTTTCCTATCCTTTTTCAAATTTTTTTTCTCTTTTTTTTTCTCTAACTCAGAATACAAAAAGAAACAAACTAATGAAAAAAATGTAAAGGATAGATAGATCTAAAGTAGAGCCAAAGCACTGATACCAAATGATATGAATCTCGCTAAGAGATTCACAAACTTGGATTGTTTGTTACTTTAGGGTGAAGCAGACCGCAACCCACAACTTATGCCTTGCAATGAACCTTGGTGATGGCTAACCGCAACCCGAAGCAATGGAAATCTAGAACCTTAGTCTAAAGTGGAATCACCAAAAATGGGGATGGATGGGCCATTTGATAAGTGAATGGTTTCGTCGTAGCTAAGCAATCCAGTTAAAGCAAGAACACACAAGGAGTATCTAACTCATAAAATTCTTATGCCAAAAAGATATGTCACATTTTATTGCTAGGAGTCCTTGATATAGTCTCCAAAGTATCAAAATATTTCTAAACAAATAACTCCTAAAAAAGAGCCCATAAAGTCTGGCTAAATTCCTAAACAAGGAGATCCTGGCCGAATGACATCAACTAAATAAGAAACAATCTAAACATATAATATCTAGTAAATATATAGTAGATGCACGTCCCAAAATAAGATGATGCATGTCCTAAAGAGACTGAACTTCACGTGTGCATACATATAGAAGATTGCGTGCATCTCAAGCTTCCAAAATAGCTTCAATGACATGCATGGATTTTGTATGGGCTTCATTAACGTCCTTGGACTTGCATGAACTTGCTTGAGCCCAAACTTCTTGTATTAATCTATTAAACTCAGATTGAAACTTCTTGGCCCTTGCTCTTGTCATTGGCCCAACTGGAACTTGAACTTGATGCGAGTCTTGAAGCTTAACAGCATGTGTGCTCTTAGGTGTGCTCACATCATTTAATTTACAAGAGTGTGTCAATGATATGACCTGAAGGAGTACAAACATCTAACAAAACTCCCAATGACAAAGGTGTACTTCAGCAAATTAGGGTGACAAGAATGAGTATGTCGACCCTGAATCAAATAAGACTCGAGCGTGTGACAAGCTTATAAGGAGTATACCTAAAACCACATTATTAGATGTCATAGCATCTTTTTGTGTTACTTTAATATATCATAGGCATATCCCCCTAATAGAACAACTCACTATTTAAGAGGCCAAATGAAAAGCTTCTCCAACAGAAGACAAAGACACGACAAATCCTATGCTCCAAAGGGTACAACAAAATACATTCAACGATGAACCAAACAAACACAACCAAGCTTAAGCTCTAATACCAACTCTGTCATGATCTGATCTATGGTCGGTGACTGGCACTAGACTCTGTGACATTTCATCAACATAATACAAGCCTAGCAAGCCTCAATACCATCTTACAACAATCAAATCAAGCAAAAGACAAAATACAAACAGAAACCAACAAAGTCTCAAAAGCGATAAGAAAGTAAAGTAATTTTCAAACCAAAATCAACAAGCATCTCCAAATCACTAAACTAAGGAGCAACTATATAGAAGGAAGACAAAACACGATCTGGAGACCTAAACGTGTAGCCCTAGAAGGAAAAAGCTGGGCCTACACCACAAACTCTGAAACACTCAAACAAACTAAGGTCTCTGAGAACATGAGATAGAATAGTAAGGGGTAAATATTTGAAAATACATAGCAAAGGAATAGGATATAACATATTAGTTATGGCTGACATATGCATGCAACAGAACTCAACCATGTTGACTTCACTCAAATCAAAATACGTGATAACAAAATGCTATACGTAATACCAAACACAAATATAAGACACACACATAAAGCTATGAATAGGTTTTGAAAGGTCCCTTCCTCTGATACTCAGGAATATCCAAATGGCCAACAGAATCTTCGTTCACAAACAAATAAAGCTAGCATATAAATGTAAGTTAGTGATAGCAAACAATTATAAACTAGTGATATCTCCAAAACTATGAGCTCATACACTACATCCCCAGTTAGTATGGGAAAGTCTATTCATTTCTCTCACAAAAAAACATATCTTATCAAACACATGACCCAACGATCCAAAATCATAGCCATCAGATGAAACCAATCAGCTCGAGGCTGTTCACAAATGTCACGCACATCACAGCATATCAAATGCATGTCCAAACATATCATAGACTAGCACCATATGCATATGATGCACACCATCAAGGTCTAAAACAAACACATAACAACACACAACCAAATTTATCATGTGCTATTTGCTTACACAACAAAGATCCACTGATATCCAAATCCAATGTCCCTTTCACTCAAAGCTTTCGAAATAATTCTCCATCACCCACACACCTTACAGATGTTCTATTCACAATCTCAAATCACAATAACGAGGTTAACCTCTGACTTTTGGAATCAAATCGCTGCCAATAACTTAAAAGAATGAACAATGGCATAAGTATGACTCATCGTAAAAAATCAATCAAACGTGTCCAAATATCTTAATTCCTTTTAACTCTTACTTTCTTATCATGAATACCACACATAGAAAATCTGTATAGAGTCATTCATGATAATAAATATCATCCAATAATCTATTTTGCACATCCAAACATAAACCAAGCACAAGAGAAGCTCAACCACTTCCATCTTCAACAAACACCATATATAACTCAATTTCAGATCATAACTGATTGACCATTAAGTTCCGCAAGCTTGTTTCACTAATGCTTCTGATAAACGTTCTACTTCAAATCTATTTAAAATCGGATGATCAATCATATGTTTAGACTTCCTAGCGTGTGCCAACTAAGGGTGGCATGCGCCAACTTTTCACTAACTTAAACTCCGGTGCATGCCAATTGCACCAGGTGCGAGCCAAAAGTTCTCGAACAAACAGACCTGGTGTGCGCCTATTGTGGTTGGCGTATGCCAAGTTATCAACAAAATTGTAGCAGATTGCAACAATGAGTAAGTACGTGGTATGAATCTGATGGGTCAAGAAGTTTCAAGTTGAATTTAATGTAAGAAGTTTGGGCTCAATCCAATGTGTGCAAGACCAAGGACGTCCAAGAAGCCCATGTCAAAGCCCATGCTCATCATTGAAGCTAATTTGGAAGCTTAGGATGCACGCATTCTTCTGGAAGCATGTTTTGGAAGTGCATAAGCTTGTTTTGGACGTGCATCAACCTTTTGGGACGTGCATCAACCTACTTTGGATGTGCATCAACCTATTTTGGAAGCATGAATTCATTCAGATTCTACTTAACCTATTTAGTAAAGCTAATTATTTTGATTAGAAAATTATATTCTAGCAACCTTTGGCTTGTTTAAGATATGCATCTACTTATATTTACTAGATATTATATGTTTAGTTTGATTCTTATTTAGTTAGGCCAGAATCTCCTTGTTTAGGAATTTAAATTTTGGTCAGATTGTTTTGTTCCTTTTTAGGAGCTATTTTGATTAGGAATCTCTTTGTACTTTGAAGCCTATTTAAAGAGGCATTATTAATGAGAAGAGGAGAAGAACTTGGATAGAAAAATTCGTGACTTTGCCCCCTTGGTTCTTTGAAACTGTTCGAAAATGGCGGAGTGATTCCGTTTGTTCAACCCTTCACTTATCAAACGGTCCATCTATCCCCATTTGTGGCGTGATTCGACCTTAGGCTAAGGTTCTCACATTCCCATTACTTTGGGTTGAGGTAATTGATACCAAGGTTCTTAGCAAGGTGCAATTCGTGGGTTGAAGTCTTCCTCAATTTTTGACTTATCAAGCGAATTTTCATCACCATTTATGGCGTCTCTATTCAAGATCAAGGTTCTCGTTTTCACTATTGCTATGGGTCGAGGTTAACCAACACCAAGGTTTGATTCAAAGGAGCAAGACATGGGTTGCGATAAACTCCATCCTAAAGTAGATGGTCCAAGATTGATTGAGTTTCCTCACGTGATTCATAGCAATCTTGGACCGTCTACTTTAGGATGGAGTTTATCACAACCCACGTCTTGCTCCTTTGCACCTAACCTTGGTGTTGGTTAACCTCAACCCATAGCAATAGTGAAAATGAGAACCTTGATCTTGAATGGAGATGCCACAAACAGTGAAGGAAATCTGCTTGATAAGTCAAAAGGTAAGGAAGACTTCAACCCACGAATTGCACCTTGCTAAGAACCTTGGTATCAATTACCTCAACTCAAAGCAATAGGAATGCGAGAACCTTAGCCTAAGGTCAAATCAAGCTACAAACGGGGATGGATGGACCATTTGATAAATGAAGGGTTGAATGAATGGTATCACTCCGCCATGTTCGAACAGTTCCAAAGAACCAAGGGGACAAAGCCACGAATTTTTCTATCCAAGTTCTTCTCCTCTTCTCATTTATAATGCCTCTTTAAATAGGCTTCAAAGTAAAAAGAGATTCCTAATAAAAACAGCTCCTAAAAAGGAACAAAGCAATCTGACCAAAATCTAAATTTCTAAACAAGGAGATTCTGACCTAACTAAATAAGAATCAAACTAAACATATAAAATCTAGTAAATATAAGTAGATGCACGTCTTAAACAAGCCAAAGGTTGCTGGAATATAATTTCCTAATAAAAACAATTGGCTTTACTAAATAGGTTAAGTAGAATCTGAATGAATTCATGCTTCCAAAATAGGTTGATGCACATCCAAAGTAGGTTGATGCACGTCCAAAATAAGCTTATGCACTTCCAAAACATGCTTCCAGAAGAATGCGTGCATCCTAAGCTTCCAAATTAGCTTCAATGATATGCATGGGCTTTGACATGGGCTTCTTGGACGTCCTTGGTCTTGCACATATTGGATTGAGCCCAAACTTCTTGCATTAAATTCAGCTTGAAACTTCTTGACCCATCAGATTCATATCATTCCCCTCCTATTGAAAGGAATTTGTCCTCAAATTCTTGCATACTCCATGCATCCTCAAATGAATAATATCGCTGGAACAAGGTTTAATCTTTGAATGTCGTGGCTCCACTTGATATCTTCCACTCCAACAGAATAAATACTTAGAGCATAAATAACATGACATCATCTCCAATTGATAAACCAAGAAGATACATTTTTGCACAACCCTTTTTTTTGAATTTTATTTTCAGCCTCCTTTTCTTCTTTTCTAGGTTGTCTCTTCTTCCTTTCCTTTTTCTTGGTTTTTTTTCGAATTTTTGTTTCTCCAACTCAGAATACAAAAAAAACAAACTAAAGAAAAAAAAAGTAAAGTAAAGGATATATAGGCCTAAAGTAGAGCCAAAGCTCTGATACCAAATGATGTGATCTCGGTAGGATAAACACAATCAATCTTGGACCGTCTACTTTAGGATGGAGTTTATCGCAACCCACGTCTTGCTCCTTTGCACCAAACCTTGGTGTTGGTTAACCTCGACCTGTAGCAATAATGGAAACGAGAACCTTGATCTTGAATGGAGACTCCACAAACGGTGATGGAAATCCACTTGATAAGTCAAAAGGTGAGGAAGACTTCAACCCATGAATTACACCTTGCTAAGAATCTTGGTATCAATTACCTCAACCCGAAGCAATGGGAATGCGAGAACTTTAGCCTAAGGTTGAATCACGCCACAAACGGAGATGGATGGACTGTTTGATAAGTGAAGGGTTGAATGAACGAAATCACTCTACCATGTTCAAACAATTCCAAAGAACCAAGGGGGCAAAGCAACAAATTTTTCTATCCAAGTTCTTCTCCTTTTCTCATTTATAATGCCTCTTTAAATAAGCTTCAAAGTACAAAGAGATTCCTAATCAAAATAGCTCCTAAAAAGGAACAAAGCAATCTGACCAAAATCTAAATTCCTAAACAAGGAGATTCTGGCCTAACTAAATAAGAATCAAACTAAACATATAATATCTAGTAAATATAAGTAGATGCACGTCATAAACAAGCCAAAGGTTGCTGGAATATAACTTCTTAATCAAAACAATTGGCTTTACTAAATTGGTTAAGTAGAATCTGAATGAATTCATGCTTCCAAAATAGGTTGATGCACCTCCAAAGTAGGTTGATGCACGTCCCAAAAGGTTGATGCACGTCCAAAATAAGCTTATGCACTTCCAAAACATGCTTCCAGAAGAATGCGTGCATCCTAAGCTTCCAAATTAGCTTCAATGACGTGCAAGGGCTTTGACATGGGCTTCTTGGATGTCCTTGGTCTTGCACACATTGGATTGAGCCCAAACTTCTTGCATTAAATTTAGCTTGAAACTTCTGGACCCATCAGATTCATATCAGCACGGGTTTGTTCATCCAGAGAGACTGAGTTTTTAGCCTATTCTAAGGTCTACTTACTTAACTAGGATTAGATTATGAAGTTTTGTTGTTGAACACTTGTGATCTAAACTCTAAAGCACAAATATAAAGATAACAAGAACTAACACTTAGATAGATTTGGTTATAAA
Source organism: Hypericum perforatum (assembly GCA_012979155.1). NCBI lineage: Eukaryota > Viridiplantae > Streptophyta > Magnoliopsida > Malpighiales > Hypericaceae > Hypericum > Hypericum perforatum. The sequence goes on from SOPF01025863.1 coordinate 45,496, forward strand.
ACAGATTATCAACAACTAAAAACTAAAAGTGAGCTAAGTACCTTAAAAGCCAATGTAACCAAATGATTTAGGGAGTATACAAAGCATGTGACATGGTACGAGTGTTTCAGAGGTAATCAATCTACACTTTCGTGCTAGAAAGATCTAAATTGATTATTAACCAAGCTTAGAAGGTTAGATATGTTCTTTCGACCCCACAAACAAACTAAACTCAGTTAAAGACCAACTATGCATATCACTCAAAGCACAATCAGTAACTAAGGAAGATTTCTCTTCTTTCAAAGCAACAAATCATCAAACTAACATTTCCATCAAACTTATCTCCTTTCAGTCTCAAGATTTGACTAAGTACAATAACTTGGTGATCAAACAACTCAAAGCATGGCAATAAGCTCATTAATAAGAACATGTTCTTACACATATTAACCCCTCTAAACCAGGGCCACATACAAGGCAACAAGGCACAAAACTCACAGCAAACTACTCAAACAAACTTATATAAATAACATGCATCTTTATTTACATATTTTAAAGAGCAAAGATAAGAAAGCTTAGCAAAGTTCTTCAAGCTTTCTTACCTTCACCAGCTCGTCCAAGAGAGAGAGAGAGAGATGTTTTATCACTTTTTACCCTTCTCTTTCTAACTCTCTTTCTTACACTTAGCAAAATATCTAATAAACTAAGATAGAAAGTCAAATAGTTAACAAAATATCTAAGCTAACTTATCCTATGACAAATATCTAACTAAAATATCTAGGAAGTCACCTAACATGTCCCCCTTTCCTTCATAAAAGCCATAAGCCGACTTAGGAAGTTTTTCAATTTGTTTGTCCAACACTCAGATTCTTTTTATTTCTGTCAGACTGGTCTAGCGTGCACTAGCTTCACTTGGCATGCGCTAGGTCTTTGCAATTTCCATCTCTGAGTGTATCTGGTCGTCTGTGTGAATGGTCATCCGAGTAACGGCTACTTGGCGTGCGCCATGTAGGCTTGGCATGTGCTAGATGACCATGCATTGCATTCTTTGGCTTTGCATCTTCCCTCTCATCCTTGGCTTCGCGTGTCCGCTCGATCCTCCTCCACTTCTCCTTGAATAAGCTCCTAAAAATATGCAAACTCAATGAAAAAATATAAACTCAGCATAAATACACAATGAACAAAAACTAACACTATGACAACTAAAATGCAACTAAATCAACCTAAAACACTTAGAACAACCTACTAAAAGGACACTTATAATAAGTGTTTTCGACACTCATCACACCCCCACACTTGAATCATTGCTTGTCCCCAAGCAAAACTCAAAATGTGGACAACCTAAAAGAAAATCAAAGAAGAACAAACAAACACATAACAAGGTAAAAACATGGCATGGATGGATCAACACTTAACTTCCCTAAAAAAATATCAGCTCGCATCACAATGAAATCATAATCTAAGTTAGTTCATCAATCCATAACACAAAGCACAACGAACTAGTAGGCACCTCAGCACTCAATTGTTTAAGCAAGTGTTAACTCTATGTAAAAGACACTAGAAGGTTGACCTCACGAGGATAGTAAAATATTTCACTCATATGATCAATGTAGTCAACTTCCTATCACTCGCATATAGGTCAATATACTCAAAGCATCCTACGTCCTACTCAGCGTTATCCAAAAGTCACAATAGTTGCTAATGATCGGGGTGTCTTTTCATCATGTTGTAATAGGGCTTAAGGTAAAGGTGAGGTAAAACATATGGATGGTAGCTAGACCACCCAATCCGAGGACATGTCACAAATGTAACTAATCACTCGTCTAATCTAAACATCCTCACAAATATCACATTCATAAGCAAACTCCCCAAATATCCCAATGTCCTAAGACCTAGAAGCATGAGTTTCACATAGACACATGCCTTATTCTACTTTACATTCTTTTTTCCTTCTTTTTCTCATTTTTTTTAACATACATTCACAAACTTCAACAAACTATACATACTTAGCACGTTCTAAGCAAAAACTCAGCTTCTTACATATGGCCATAACTACAACATCCCACTGAACATAACCTAAACTAAACCAAAGCTACCAACTAAACCTAATACACATGCAAACCTATAAATCCTCGAATTAGATGATCAAAGGTAAGGAAGATGGATGATATAAGGTTTGTAGTCGGCTTCCTCATCTAAGATCAAGAAAAGGCTCGGCTCAAATAGTTAAAATAATGGATATATAAGAAATTTTGTCTCTAAGGCTCTAGGCTCGAATATCAAAGAATGCCCCCATCCTATCACTAACTTCCATACAACCTAGACTACGATAAGTACTAGTAGGATACCTCGATCAACTGACTTTAGTATGCACCTCATGAAAAATATGGAGATGAATGTCTCTTCCTTCGGCTCAAATACTCACAAGGTTCACTCATCAACTCTCTAGTCTAGTCTACATAATGAAACCACTAATCTAAACAACAAAGTGCAAGATTTTCACCAATTCCTAGGCCTTTTGCTCGAATTACATCCTTAACTAAGAGTTTGATAAAATTCTAACACAAGTTGAAATTTTTTGAGGGGGCTCAAATTTTTGAAAAATTCATGCCAAGTCTAAACCTAAACAAAACAACCTAACATGTTATCATACTAAAACAACCTAAAAGGAAGATTCCTAGAAGGAATCCTCCCCCACAGTTGAATGACATATTGTCCTCAAAGTGTCTAAGATACTAATAAACACCTAATCTAAAAAAGAAAACATGCAACACAATAACTCACTAATGGCGTGTCATGTTAACTACCTCCTTGTGACCTTTTCGGCTTTAAACCTAATAAGATCACCTTGTAGAAATACAATATGACATTAAATGAGTTACAAGCACACAAATTCAAAAATAGAATCAAAATACATGAAAATACACAAACAAAGAAAACAAATAAAGAAAAATAACAAAGTAGGGAAAAAGGAGCTCCCTGTCAATCATCTGAAGTGGGAAGAGGTGGTGGGAATGTGAAGCCGCTGCAAAAGTTTTCCACCTAGGTCTACATCCACTCAGCATTTGCTCGCTACTGCTCGTAATGCTCTTACTGGCGTGCCATGTGAGCTCTCTAGTCGGCATAAAACACCCTCTGCTCCTTTCTCTGAGCTCTAAGCTTGGCCTTCATACGAGCATTGTAGTCGTACTGGCAGTCCCACCCAGGTACGTTGCTAACTGTATAGTCCTATAGTTGCATGCCATATCCATAAAGCTGCTCTCTATGACCCTGTAGTTATACCTGCATCACAGCAAACTGGTCAAGTAAATACTGCATGTCTACCTATAGGTTAGGTGACCGATGGCTTGGCCTTGCTTTGTCATGCTGGGCCTCGTACTGATGGCTGGGGCCTGTTTCATATGGATCCTGTCTAGGACCCTCTTATCCCTGTGCTGGCATCTGCCCTGTTGCTCTGAGGCGATCCTGAACTACCCTTCTCTCTTCCCATGGCTTGTACTCAACAACCTCCACTCCATCAGTCATTGTCTTCTTGATCAGCTTGCTATAATGGAGCTTCTCGATGTTGAGCAGCACTGGCTCCTAAATTGATCCACGAAAGTTTGCAAACTGCTCAGAAAATGGTGATATGCAATGCGGGAAATAATATGACCTAAGTATAGATGCCTAGGTTCCCTATCACTAATAGAACATGCAAAGCAGTCAATGACCATTGCAAAAGTGCTAAATGGGATATCATGGCATAGAAAGTCAATGGTTTAAAGCTAAGATTGGAAGACTTTAGACTCTTCCCATTGACCACTAATGGTCAGAATCATAAAGCGATGGAGGATGCCTAAATATGATTCTCTAATTAGTGCATTAGGCGCCCTCCCTAACTCATATCTCTCAAAACTCATAATCTCTTACCATGCCCAATGAGTCTGACTAGCGGGTGTGAAATCTAAAACACCTGCTCTAGCCTTAAGGCTAAAGAGTACATTAAACTCACTCTCATCCATGCTAAAATCAGTATCAAATACATGTGCAGTAAATGATCATCTGTTAGCCACAACCTGCAACGTGCAATAGAACTCTAAAACAAGCTCTTGCCTAACCATTATCTCTCTACTCTCAAAGTATCTCCACCCTAACTTCCTAAAAGCCGACCGCAACTGTCTATCAACCCCCAATCTCTGCATGTCATCCCAATCAATTGTAAAATGACTAAGGACAGTAAGTTGTGAGAATCTTTGGTACTTCTCTCCCTCCCAATCATGGAAGATTATGAAGGGAGCGTTGTAGCAGTCGCAAATGTCTGGAAGTGGAGAATCTGGTAGAGAATGCAAAGGGTTCCTCGTGCACTTCCTCCTGTCCATGTGTTGAATGTGGCTAGATCCTTCATTACCTGCCATTGTAAATGTTGTTTCGGACCTTGGGTATTATGGGTAAATAGTTTGAGAGGGTTAGGTTCGTTCAACTTTGAAATTTTTGGAGGCGAGAAGGATTGGGTTTTGATTTTTTTAATGAAAAATGGCACATGCTCGAGAGTTTTATAAACTATTCTGCCCAAAACTGGCGTATGCCAGCTTCTCCAATTTTCCAACACTAGCGCAAACTTTTGGCTTGCGCAAACTTTTCTGGACTCACTTGACATGGCATATGCCATATCCGTTGGCGTGTGCCAACTATGTACGAACCGCAAAAACTACACAAAAAAGATATAAACTCTAAACTAATATAACAATCATAAGAAAAAAAATATGTTAATCTATTTTTTTGGCTTTTATGTACGCTGTGTTCCTGGAAAGCTTAAAAACTAGACACCCTTTCTGCATGGGTCAAAGGTACAACTTCGATGCTCGTAGTTCACACAACTCACAAATGGCATACCATGACAAACTACCTCTTCGTGCAACCTTTTTGGCTTTAAGCCTAATAGGGTCAAGATGTAGTAGCACGGTACGCTCATTCTGCACCTTGGACAAAATTTAAATTGCTTCAACCATCTCTTATAGGCACTCTTTGAAGTCCTTCTTGAGTATTTTATGAAGTTCACTTCATATCGCTCAAGTCTCAGTGTATCTTGTGCCCGGCAAAGAATGATGAGACAATCATTTATCATGATTTTTCTTGAAACTAAGAAACTCACTAAACAAATGTACTTAGCGCAAAATATCATGTTCTTTATTATCTGCAGGTAAAAGAGCTATTTAAGATTTTGTTTAGGCACTAGATGGCACATTAACTGATTGCACCTTTGCATCTCGATTAATATTACCCCCTCCAATGTAGATTTTGCATCGTTGGCCATTGACTATAAAGACTAACCCGTTGCTATCTTTCAAATCAAGTGCTCCAAAACAGAACACTTTAACAATTTGATACGGGCCGTTCCACTTGGATTTGAGCTTCCTCAGGAAGAGTCTTAGTCGCGAGTTATAGAGAAGAACATGCTGCCCCTCCTAGAAATCTTTCTTGATGATATGGGCATCATGTCTTCTCTTGGTCCTTTCCTTGTAAAGCCTTGAGCTCTCGAATGCCAAGTCCCACATTTCATCCAACTCCTCGAGTTGGAGTATTCTACGCTCTCTGGCCTTTTTGTAATCATAATTAAGGGTCTTAATAGCCCAAAATGTACGATGCTCAAGCTCGACTAGAAGATGGCACGCTTTGCCATAAACAAGCCTATAAGGCGACATTCCTAAAGGTGTTCTAAATGCCATTCGATAAGTCCATAAGGTATCATCAAGCTTGTTCGACCAATCCTTCCTTGCTATTTCGACCGTCTTTTCTAAGATTTTCTTGAGCTCTCAATTTGAAAGCTCAACCTATCCGCTAGTTTGAGGGTGATAAGGTGTTGCCACCTTGTGCGTTATCTTATATCTCTTTAGCAGGACTTCAAATTGCTTATTGTAGAAGTGTGACCCACCATTGATGATTATCGCTTGCGGTACTCCAAATCTCGAGAAGAGCTTCTTAAGAAATTAGATAACTACTCTAGCATTATTTGTCAGTGATGCCAAAGCTTCTACACACTTTGAGACGTAGTCTACTCCTACCAAGATGTACTTGTTGCCATACAATGTCGGGAAAGAACCTATGAAGTCCAACCCCCAAACATTGAAGAGCTCAATCTCTAAAATTCTAGATAAAGGCATCTCAATCCTCTTTGAGATGTTTCCCATTCTTTGACAGCGGTCACACTGCTCAACATAACTACATGCATCCTTGAAGATTAAAGGCCAATAGAATCCACATTCAAAGATTAGAGATACAGTTTGTGTAGCTCCATAATGACCTGAGTAAGGTGCGTTATGGCATTGCTCTAAAATATTTACTACTTCCCAACTAGTAATGCAATGTCGAAGAACCCCATCAGTGCACCTCTTAAAAAGGTATGGATCATCCCATACATACTTCTGAACGTCTCGTAGAAATTTCTTTCTTTGGGAATAACTCAGATCTGTAGGAATAATTCCTCCAACTAAAAAGTTGGCATAATTCACATACCAGGGAGCTTCTACTCTACTCATTGCCATTAGAGTTTCATCTGAAAACTCTTCTTGAATATTCCCTTCAATCTCCATACCGTCGCTTTTCTCTAGTCTAGATAGATGATCTGCGACAACGTTTTCTACTCCTTTCTTGTCCTTAATGGACAAGTCAAATTTTTGGAGTAACAAAATCCAGCACATCAAGCGAGGTTTGGCATCTTGCTTTGAGAAAAGATATCTCAAAGTGTGGGGGTGTGATGAGTGTAAATTATCACTTTCGAACCAAGCAAGTACGGCCTGAATTTGTTGCACGCATAAACAACTACAAGCATCTTCTTCTCTGTGGTCGTATAATTGAGTTGAGCTTCTGCCAATACTCTACTAAGATAGTAGATAACATGGAGCTTTCCCTCTTTCTTTTGTCCGAGCATACAACCAAAAGCAAGATCACTTACGTCACACATCAATTCGAATGGAAGCTTCCAATCTGGTGATGAAATCATAGGAGCTGTAATAAGAACTTTCTTGAAGCATCAAATGCCTTAAGACAGTGCTCATCAAAGTTGAAGGATACATCCTTAACCAGCAAATTTGTTAGAGGCTTAGCAATTAGAGAGAAGTTCTTGATGAATCGTCTGTAAAATCTGGCATGACCTAGAAATGCTCTAACTCCTTTAACTGTGGTTGATGCATCCATTTTCTTTATCACCTCTATCTTAGCTCTATCTACTTCCATTCCTGCTCTAGAAATCTTGTGCGCAAGGACTATTCCTTCGTCTACCATAAAATGGCACTTTTCTCAGTTGAGCACTAGATTTTTTTCCTCACATCTCTTTAATACTTTGTCTAGGTTGAGAAGACAATGATCAAATGAGTCTCCAAAAATAGAGAAGTCATCCATGAAGATTTCCATAATCTTCTCATTCATCTCCCATAAGATAGACTCCATGCAATGTTGGAACATTGCTGGGGCACAACTTACTCCAAAAGGCATTCTACGATATGCAAAATTACCAAAGAGACAGACGAAAGATGTCTTCTTTTGATCTCTGAGGTATATTGCAATTTGGTTGTACCTAGAGTACCCATCCAAAAAGCAATAATAAGAATACCCCGCAATCCTTTCCAACATTTGATCAATGAATGGAAGTGGGAAATGATCTTTTTGTATGGCGTCATTAAATTTATGATAATATATATGCACACTTTCCATCCAGTCATAGTTCTTATTGGAATGAGTTCCCCTTCCTTATTAATCACAATAGTCATTCCCCTTTTCATGGGAACACAACAGATTGGACTAACCCACTCACTATCCGAGATTGAATAGATAATTCCGGCTTCGAGGTGTTTTATCAATTCTTTCTTAACAACCTCCTTCATGTTAGGATTAAGTCTCCTTTATTGGTCTACTCTCGGCCTCGCTCCATCCTTCATGTGATATGGTGCATCACAATTTTCGGGCTTATCCTCTTAATATCGGATATTTGCCAAGCAATGGCCTTAATCCATTTGTTAACAACTGTGAGCACTTTCTCTTTTTCCTCCTTAGTGAGCTTGTTTGATATTATAATCGGTAACTTCCCTCCATC
>SOPF01025863.1:58539-70997 GCA_012979155.1 Hypericum perforatum
AAATGTAGACAAAGGCATCAAGTTGATACTTGCTCCTAAATCACACAGATATTTTGGAAACTCGGTTTCACCAATGAAATAGGGAATTATAAAACTCCCCGGATCTTTTAGCTTCATCTGAAGATTTTTTGAGATTAGAGAGCTATAATCAGCTATAAGAGTGACTATTATCTCAGATGCGAGGGTAACTCTTTCAGTTCTAAGGAAGGAGCCTTCACAATCGAGGGTGGAGTCTGATATTTCAAATGAATTTCAAACTGCTCAAGTAGACCTTTCTTGTCAATTTCCTCTTTCACTTCTTCCATAATATCCTCCTCTTCTTTCTCTAGTTCTTTTTCCTCAATTCTAGAGATTTTCTCTTTGCAGAACTCGAGGAGACACTCATCTACAACATCAATTTTCATGCACATCCCTTCATCAAGAGGATGATGCATAACACTTGTCATATTGAACTCAACCTTCTCGTCTCTAATTCGAAGCACCAATTTACCATGATGCACATCTACCAATGCATGTGTTGTGTTGAGGAAGGGTCTATCGTAAATCAGTGGACAGTTTTTGTCCTCAGAGAAATCCAGAACCACAAAGTCAACTGGGAAGATGAACTTGTCAATCTTTACCAGGACAATGTCAACCACACTGAATGGTTTCTTAATAGTTTGGTCTGCCAACTAGAGAAGCATTGAAGTTGGCTTAACTTCACACAAACCTAGTTTTTGAAATGTAGATAAAGGTATCAAGTTGATACTTGCGCCTAAATCACACAGACATTTTGGAAACTCGGTTTCACCAATGAAATAGGGAATTGTAAAACTCCCCCAATCTTTTAGCTTCATCGAAAGATTCTTTGAGATTAGAGAGCTATAATTAGCTATAATGGTGACTATCTCTCCATCTTCCCACTTCCTCTTCTTAGTGACGAGTTCTTTTAGAAACTTGGCATAGTGTGGAACTTGATCTAACATCTCTAAGAAAGAGACACTTATTTGAATGTTCTTCATTTTCTCCATAAAACGGAGAAATTTCTCATCCATCTCCGACTTTCTCTTTACCCTCTGAGGATAAGGCAGAATGGGGACCATTGGTAGTGGTGGTACATAAACTTCTTCTTCCTCTGCAATTTCTTCTTGCGGGTCATTATCCTTAAGTACGTCTTCCTCCTTATCCTTGTTTGGATTTTCCACATCACTCTTCTTAGCCTTCTCTTTGACTTTTTGATAAGCTAATTCCTTGCCACTTCTCAAGGAGATTGCATTAACTTGGCCACGAGGATTTATCTCAGTAGAACTTGGGAGAGAGCTAGATGCTCTCTGTGCATTTGTCTTTACAATTATCCTAAGTTGTACTTCCATGTTATGCATGGTAGTCGCTTGCCCTTTTAGAAATTGTTCCAAATTGTTCTATCTTGGTTCCTGGGCTGCTAATGCCTTCAAGATTTGACTTTGGTTGTTGGATGATTCTCCAGTTAATGCTCCTTCTTATGTTGGTCTCCCATGGTCTATTAGAGAAGGTCTAGGGGCATGAACTCCAGCCCCTTGACCCTCTTGCCTTTGGTCCATTCTTTCTTTTTCTCGTCTCTCCTTACACAACGACCTTTCTAACTGCATTATGTCCACTTCAATTTCCAACAGAGAATTGGAGGTGGAACGGGTTAAGGACATGCATGTAACTTGTCAAGCAAGACAAGTCATTTGGTCAAAAGTAAATAAAATAAAATATAATAAAATAAAATTCTAATCCAAGTTCGTAAACCGAATTGAGAGTTTAAATCTTAATCCCCAGCAATGGCGCCAATTGATTGACCCTTAAGTTCTGCAACCTTGTTTTGCTAATGCTTCCGTTAAAAGTTCTACTTCAAATCTACTTAAAACCGGATGATCAGTCGTTTGTACGGACTTCCTAGCATGCTCCAACTAAGGGTGGCATGCGCCAACTTTTCAGTAACTAAACTTTGGTACGCGCCAACTACACCAGGCGCGAGCCAAAAGTTCTCGAACAAACAGACCTGGCGTGCGCCAACTATGGCTGGCGTACGCCAAGTTATCAGCAAAATCACAGTAAATTGCAACAATGAGTAAGTACGGGTTTGTCAATCCACAGAGACTGAGTTTTTAGCATACTCTAAGGTTTGCTTACTTAACTAGGATCAGATTATGAAGTTTTGTTATTGAACACTTATGATCTAAACTCTAAAGCACAAATATAAAGATAACAAGAACTAACACTTAGATAGATTTGGTTATAAAATAGATTATCAATAACTAAAAACTAAAAGTGAGCTAAGTACCTTAAAAGCCAATGTAACCAAATGATTTAGGGGGTATACGAAGCATATGACATGGTACGAGTGTTTCAAAAGCAATCAATCTATACTTTCGTGCTAGAAAGATCTAAATTGATCATTAACCAAACTTAGAAGGTTAGATATGTTCTTTCGACCCACCAACCAACTAAGGAAGATTTCTCTTCTTTCAAAACAACAAATCATCAAACTAACATTTCCATCAAACCTATATCCTTTCAGTCTCAAGATTTGACTAAGTACAACAACTTGGTGATCAAACAAGTCAAAGCATGGCAATAAGCTCGTTAATAAGAACATGTTCCTACATATATTAACCCTTCTAAATTGTGGCTACATACAAGGCAACAAGGCACAAAACTCACAGCAAACTACTCAAACATACATATATAAATAACATGCATCTTTATTTACATATTAAAAGACCAAAGGTAAGAAAGCTTAGCAAAGTTCTTCAAGCTTTCTTGCCTTCACCAGCTCGTCCAAGAGAGAGAGAAAGATGTTTTGTCACTTTTTACCCTTCTCTTTCTAACTCTCTTTCTTACACTTAGCAAAAAATCTAATAAACTAAGCTAAAAAGTCAAATAGCTAACAAAATATCTAAGTCAACTTATCCTAAGACAAATATCTAACTAAAATATCTAGGAAGTCAGCTAACATGTCCCCATTTTCTTCACAAAAGTCATAAGCCGACTTAGGAAGTTTTGCCATTTATTTGTCCAACACTCAGATTCTTTTTATTTCTGTCAGACTGGTCTGGCATGCGCCAGCTTTACCTGGCGTGCGCCAGGTCTTCACAATTCTTATCTTTGAGTACATCTGGTCATCTGAGTGAATGATCGTTCGAGTAACAGCTACTTGGCATGTGCCATGTAGACTTGGCATGCGCCAGATGACCGTGCATTGCATTCCTTGACTTTGCATCTTCCCTCTTGTCCTTGGCTTCGCGTGTCCGCTCGATCATCCTCCACTTCTCCTCGAATAGGCTCCTAAAAATAAGCAAACTCAATGAAATATGATAAACTCAACATAAACACACAATAAACAAAACTAACATTATGACAATTAAAATGCAACTAAATTAACCTAAAATAGTAAGAACAACCTACTAAAAGGACACGAATAATAAGTGTTTTTGACATTCATCAATAACCACTTTAAACAACACTTTATATGACATCTCCTGTATGTCCTTGATATCACAGAATCTCATTCTTGACCTCAAATTCTCAAGATTCAACTTACCAAGCTTTTATCTTCAACCCCTTCAATGTGAACACAGTCCACTAGTCCGAACTTCAAACGAATCTTGAACAAGATTTCTTCATCCAAACAAGGCATATGATACATAACTAAAAAGCTTATAGAGTTCTCTACAAGCTGTCAAAATTTCATGTCCCAATTTGAAGTCTAAATATGCTTACCAATCACATTTTCCTCAATAACCTCAGCTTTGTGTTTCTTCAATGGTGCCCATATTCAAAATAAATTTCCTCTCGATTCCCTGATCTAATTACCAGATATAATATACTAAAAGAAATATCTGGAAGTCCTCTACAACTCTTTTCAAAGGTCTAAAGTCCAAATCTGACTGGAAGTAGGATTACCGCTTGATTCATTATCAATCAGCTTCTTCTTTCTCTTTCAACCCTTTCTCAGCCTTATCTCTTCTTTCTTTTAATTTTCATTTAGTGACCAAGGAGCTAAGTGTTCTCCTATATTAGGAAGCCTCTTTGACATATATGAAGAGGTGGGTGAGGTCCAATCATATTCAAGCCACCTCTTCAACTTAATCTAACAAGAAGACAACAATCTCGGGTCCAATCAGAATTTTACAGAAGAAAGCAGCTGACAAATAATGGTCTTCCTTTGGCTTTTGTTCAATTTATTAGTCAGACTTTTTGTTCTTTAATGTTTCTACTTTTTGAATCAAGTGGAATCAAACCATTTGAAGCCATATTGAAAAAGTTATGACTTTTTAATTAATGATAGGTCTGTCTGCCCGAATTCATCAAACAACTTCTCAAGCAAATATTTTCTCTAAATCATTGTAGTAGTTGGACTAGAACTCCAATGTAACCAATTCACACCCTTGAACCTTTCAAATCACTTATCCAATATAAGCAGTTCAATTCGACGTATTCCGACTGACCATTTTTCCGAATATCATATAACCCCGTTGATCATTCTAAGTAATGTTTTGGGTAATATATATGTTAAATTTGCTATAAAAGTTAAAACTATGATTCATCTAAATATTGTCAGGAAAATACGACTATCCAACACAAATAAATAGCAAAATGTATCATATAAACCAATCGAAAATCAAAATCTTTTCAAAAAAGTTATAATAATATTATTGCCAGTATAATAACTATCGAAAAAATTAGATCGCACTTATTATTAATATCATGGCTTCCATGGCGGCGGCGGTGGCGAGCTCTGTGGATACAGCGGCGGCAAAGCCGAGAACATGGAATTCTTGTCAATCCCGATGCCACCCACGTTAGTAAGCGAAACGAGGGCCGCGACCAGGCCGGCGTTTCCGGCAAGAGTAGGCTCGGTGTAGTTGGCGCTGGCCCGGACATCATGGAACTGGTCAAACTGGTCGGGCCCGCCGACCATACCGCCTGTGATGTTGTTCGGGTTTGGACCGCGGCTGTCCTTCCACTGCCACCCTCCGGTGCACGAGTAGCGCTTACCGTCGTCAGGGATGGACGCCCCACGGTGGTGGACGTGCCTTGGGTACTTGGTCCCGACGCCAACGACGTAGCTCATGTTCTGTGGGTTCTTCCCCAATATGTAGTCAACCTGCATGCAATTTAATTATAATTTCTATGGTTTATATTTCGTTAATAGGGACCATACGGTTTTTTTTTAAGGAGTATAATAAATAATGGTTTGATTCACACCTGTGAGGTAGAGAAATTTCGTAGCTCTTTCGGAGTGATGAAAATTGAACCGCAATAGAATCCGGGGATGTCGTTGGCCTTCATGTAGTCCACGTAGAGCGAGGCCAAGAAAGCTGCGGTTGCGACGTACTGCAATGGCTTTGGCTTCCCATGGTTTAGTTGGATCATTCCCCCTACGAAATTCATTAGGCACAAATCACATGAAAATTGTATATCAGCACCTGACGGTTGGACGAATTCTATTTTGGTTCCCTACTTTTGAAAAATGTCAATTTGATCCTAGTAATTAAGTGTTACTAACCTTTGGTCCAGTTGTAAACCTGAAATCGTTGGAGGAAGGCACACATGTTGAGGCTGGTGGTATCATGGTAAACTTTGAGAAATTCCTCGAAGGGATAACCTGGATTCAAGAAAATCCGACACCTAGTAAGTAGCATTGTTGCCAGTGACAACTTATTATCCCAACTGGGCACCATTAAATCTGCTTGTCTGAGCAAAACCATGGAGTGGGTTGCGAAGCCGAAACTGGTCGCGTTCTCCAAGTAGCTAATATTGCCACTTGCATAGTACAACCACGTAGCTCCCCATATGTATTCGTCGTAGTACCCAGTGGAGTTGTAGTATAGATCAACCACGTTATGGTTCTGCCTAGAATAACGAAGTCGTTTATCTTTGTCCCTTGAGAAAGTCCACAGTGTTGTAGCCCCCTTCAGGAGTTTCTTTGAGTAGGCCCTGTCGTCCCGAAAGACTATGGAGGCGGCCGCGAGCGCAGCGGCCATCTCCGCGGCTAGGTCAGGACCGGATGTTACAGAGAAAGATGGTCTTTTATAGTCCATTTCCTCCGGTCTTTCCCAACAGTATGCATCATTTGGTGTTGTCCCGTTTTGACCCGAACCCACCTTTAAACAAATTTTAAAAGTGTAATTTTTGGTCGTCAAATAAAAATATCAAAATAAAAAGAGAAATAAACCAAGTATGATTATAGTAAAAGTTTGAAAATAAATCATATATTGCTTCAATAGATCAAGTAATGCTGATATCTTAATGGTATTAAAAGCGATCGATCAGATCATAATTTGAGACAACTAGTAATTAAATAATTTAACTGAGTCTGCAGAGATAAAGATATATTTTTACAAAAATAATAATAATTTAAACATGATTTAATTATAATTCTGATGCTTGAACATGACCCGAGAATGGAATAAATCTCTGATCGATCTTCATGTTATTTTTAAAATCATGATCGTGATTGTAATTAAATTTTACTGTCTTTTACAACAATTGTCAAATTAATTGCTCAGTTTATTGGTAAAATTGTCATGTTCAAAAAATTGGAAACTTACTTGGGAATAAATCTTGTCAATGGTTGTAGCAGTGGAGTTGAATGTCAAGAGCAAGTAATCAGTGCCCCACTTGATGAGATCTCGTATATGGTTATACTCATCGGTAGCTTTGAACTTGTGACTATATTCGATGAAGCTCCAACTCAACATGGTCATGGAGTAAGCCATCGGAAAATGAAACTTGACGTTGTCCCCTCCGTCGTAGTAACCTCCGACCAGCCCTCCTCTAAACTCCGTCTCGTTTCCATCGGTCAAGCCTGAGTCTCCTCTCCAAGGTATCCCGTTATCCTTGGGTAATTTACCAGCTGCTCATAATATTATCGCGTCACTCAAAATTAGTCATAATTTATAGCAACAAAAGAACAACAGGAGATTATCCAATTAATTTGACATTAACAAAGATAATTCAAAATTACAGCTTAATTTACATCATTTACCTGTTTCAAAACTACAATAATTTTTTCCACAAAATTTTGACTAATATTCGTTATTAGCGACACAAAATTATTGGTTTTTTTTAATCAGTATTTAGATTTTCCTTTCTCTTATTCCCTATAAAATTTCGTGCTAGATTGTTCTACAACAAAAGTTACGAACATAATTTACAGATTTGGGAAAATAAGTTGGGTCTCTCTCTATCTGCTTAACAGGTTTTACATGTACATTTTCATTAGTAGAATTAATATTTACAAAATAAAAATAAGTGTAGAATTCTCTAAGATGTGTGTACTTTATTTTTCCGAAACGTATGATGTGAGATTCCCAGGTACAAAAATTAGAAGAAAAAAAACAATCTACGAGGTCCGGAAAATTTAATGACCAAGTTCCAAAATCCACAACTATTAGTATGCAATACAAAAAGTCAGATAAGTAAAAATAATTAATTACGATATTGTATGCATCCAACTGTTCCGGGAAGGTGCACTAGTTGCCTGTTCTTCCACATTGAAATAAAGTGGACGGAGAAAATGCAGAGTCCTTGAGGAAGACAAACAAATTTTTATTTATGAATAACGTCACAACTCTCGTTTAAGATCATAGAACATTATAAATTTCAATTATCCGCTCAAATTCCTGCCGAATGAATCTCACCTAGATTTTTTTAGTTGACCAAGTAACTAAGGCCTGAATTCGAAAAACTGTGCTTGTTTAAAATTTCGTAACGAGAATTTGAAATCTTTTTTTTGATCAAGTAATTATATATTATTCAAAATAATTATTAATTCTTAACTGTTTGAGAAATTTTTCGTGATTTGTTGTGGTCACCAAATGCAGGGGGAGGAGAGACGTACACTTTTGGGCGTTGAAGAAAAGGAGGGCTTTATGGAGCGCCAGTGCATAAACATCCGGCGAAGGAGGAGGATGCTTGTGCTTGGGAATCGTCCCGGCGATTATGATCGGAAGTCCAACGACGATAAAAGCAACCCCAACGGCGAAGAAGCTCCACTTCAACGCCGTCCGGCTGCAAACGACGCACCCCAAATCAACATACTTCTTCTTCATCTTATTCCTTCTGTTGGTCTCGTCGTGAGGGTCCAGCAGCCAACTCTGCTGGGTCTCGTCCAGCTCATGGGAGGCCTGCATTTGCCGCTGGTGCAGGTCGCTTACGCTCCGAATATCCGACTCCTCGTCGGCTACAATCTCCAGTGGCCCTCCCCATCGGTTCCCGGAGTGCATCTCCGGTGAGCTGAAGCTGGTTCGGTGGGAATTAAATGGACGTGAAGTAGGAAGATGAGATTAGTTTGCGAAGGTCTCTCTTATTTTTGTATCAACTTTTGAGAGGAAGAGATGGTCTTTCTTGGGACCAAGTAGACCTCTGTAATTGGTGTTATAAATGAGAGTGATCTTTTACAACGGATCGGAAAGGTTTTATTTGTTGGTCAGTTTTTAATTGCACTGTTGAAATTTATCAAATTGTTAATACTCGATTTTTAATATAATTATTGCATAAATATGACATTGCATAACATTAAATTGTATTGAAAATTTCCTTCATGTTGCTTAAAAGAGGTTTTTACACTTAGTTTAATATTTAGCTCTATTAATTCGTTTTACGTCGTTGAACACATATTTTTAGAATTTTTTTCTATGTCTTATGTAATTTTTATTAAATATTCATTAATTTCAGCTTCACCGATTGGTAAGGTGATATGTCGTGATTATGGATCACAATTAAATTATGCGATGAAGGTTTCCAATTTGCGGGTTAAATGCAATATATTAAAATTTCCTACAGCGGGCTACCAATAACATTTGTCAAAGTAAAAAGCTGGTATTTTGTATTAAAAAAATTATTAACAAATTTTATGAATGAATAATATAATATGAGAAATAATTATTTCAAAATAAATTTCCACATTATTCTAAATCGAATCACTAGCTTTTTCAGAAAAATTTAAGTCACCTTGCGTCTGATTGGGCTCGATACTCTGGAAAGAAATGTGAGCTGGCAAGGTGAGGGTGTACCACCTTTTGTAGGTGGCTAACACTGCGTAGCTGTGGCCTCTTAATCTAACGGAGACGATGCGTCGTCACTATCAAATAGAAGTCTATCATTTGGTCAATTATTGTTTTACTCTTTATATTTATATACTTTTAAACATATAACAATTATTTTATACCAGATTTACTAAATTCATTTGAGTTATGATTATTTTTTCCTAGAGTCCCAAGTAGAGATCTATAATAGATGCTATAAATGACAGTGACTTCTTAAGTTTATCATAAGAGAAATAGCGAATTAATTAGAAATTTGAATTTGACTTATACGAATTTGATTTTGGTAGAATTTAATATGAATAATTTTGAATTTTTTTAGTATAATTTGATTTGAGATATCCGCTTCTTTCCAGAGTTTTCTTTTAATTTTTTTTTTTTGTAAAATTCAAGCAATGACTTAGTGTTTTACTTTCTTTGTCTTGAATTTATGAAATATTTGTTAGTTAAAAATTAAAACATGAATTGATATATAGGATGGTAAGGTGTAATTGTTTTTGGGTCTAAGCAAGGATCCATACCTCACACATAAATCCGCTATTTATACCATATTTTTTAAGTTTTAATATAATACATAGAAAAATTAAGAAAAAATAGAATCTATATAATACAAAATCCTATATAAGCAAAAATTAATATCAAATTTCATTTAAATTATATAGTAACATTTAAATCAACTAAATAAAAATTATTAAAAAAATTATTAATAAATTCATAAGTGTTGTATATAAATTTTAAAATAATCTTTACTAAAATTTTATGTGACTTCTCAATAAATTTTCTTTATTATCTTCTTGGTTAGTTACTAGATTTTTCTAATTAGTTGTTAGAATTTTTTTGTTAGCTACTAGGTTTTTCTAATTAGTTGTTTAGATTTTTTTAGATTAATTTAGATATGTATTATAATCATTTATTCATAATAGATTAAGTAAAGTTTAAGTAAGGTGTAACTAATTGGTCTATGGATAAAGTCTAACTAATGCATGTATAAGTAAAGTCTACATCTGACTTTATATCAATTTTATCCAAATTCAAATCCTATTAAAATTAATAGACAAAAATTCATACTCTACCCATGATTCATATACTCTAAAATCCATGTGATAAAATAAGGTTTGACCTACATTGTATGGGTTTTCTGCCATCCTTATTCACAATTAGACTCGGATCCTAAGGGTCTACCCAGTTTTAAGTACGAAGGATCTAGGATCCATTGACTTTGACTTGGTCCTAAATCTGAATTCTGCCCGAATTCTGATATTTAAAAAGGATAAGGGTATGAATATAGACTTATAGGATCCTACCTGGATCCTACCCGAATTATATATATATATACATATATATATAATACTTTAGAATATACCCAGTAAGTTAGTAACACATGCTATGCTATTTAACTTCAACTTTTTAATTACAAGTTATCATATTCAACTTCAACTTCCTAATTAAATATCTTAAATTTTCGTAACCTAAAAAATTATCTTCAATTTTTTATTTAAAGTCACATAAAATCTATATTAAACATCCTAAAATTTTGTGACCTAAAAAATTTTTCAAATTAAACAAGCCAACTTGTAAGGAGGAAGATAAAAGTCTTATCATTATTGTGTATTTTAATTTTATAATATATATGAATTTTGAGATTGTATGTTTAATTTTTGCAATTAAATAATTTTTATGTGCTCTGGACCCGTGGATCGATCCTGATCCTGCCCGATATTTTTGGAACCATATCGTGTCTGAATCTTGTTTTAAAAGAGGATAAAAATAAGGATTTGGGTCCACCTTCAAAAAAAAGAATAAGAATCTGAGTCATATAGATCCTACTCGAATCCTGCACATTGTCATTCATATTCATAAGTTACTAAAATGGAAACATCACATTGCAGTCTCCTACCTCTTTTTCGAGAAAAGAAAGTCTCGTACTTCTAATTCTGCTCGGTAGTTTGGAACATTATGTCAACTGGCTACCACAGCCATCCATAATCACGATTTCGTTGAAAAATTGTCATATGGTTAACAAGTATCACAACGTTAAAAATTTGTAGTCTATTGACATAAGACTTTATTAAAGTTTAGGAGGTCTAGATATGATATTCGCAAAATTGTGATTTAAAAATTTATATTAAAAAAATAATTATCCGAACACATAATGGATTTCACTAATTTATATAAAAAAGTTTCAGTAAATATTTAATAATATCTCATAAATTTGAACACGAATATTTTAGTTAAAAAATGACAATGGCTAAAAGTAGTCATAGTGACACACCGTAACTATAATTGTGGGTTTTTGGTTACTATCATCATTGGAGGTAATTGAAAATTGTCAATCTGATTCAAGGTTAAAGTATCGATTGACCGATAATTCAATTACATAATCTAATAAAAGAGGTTTTACACAGTTTACTATGTAACTTTATTAATTCGTTTTACGTCTTGAACACAATTTTAGAATTTATTTTCTATATCCTCTGTAATTTTTATTGAATATTCAATAAAATCAGCTTCACCTATTCGTAAGTTGTCATGATGTGAATGTGATTACTGATCACAATTAAATTATGTGATGAAGGTTTCCAATTTGCAGATTAAATGCAGTATTTTAAAATTTCCAACAACGGGCTACCAAAAACATTTGCCAAAGTAACGCTTGTATTTTGTATAAAAAATTAATAAAAACATTTATTAATGAATAATATACGACGGAAAATAGTTATCTTCTAAATAAATTCACACATTATTCCACAGCGAATAGTAGCTTTGTCAGATAAATTGAAGTCACCTTGCGTCTGATTGGGCTAGATACTTTCGTAAAGAAATGTGAGCTGTCGAGGGTGTACCACCTTTTGTAGATGGCAAACACCGCGGAGATGTGGACTCTTAATCTAACGGAGACTATGCGTCCGTCACTATCAAATATAAGTCTATTATTTGGATAATTATGTTTTTACTGTTATATATATTTTAAACATACAACAATTATTTTATACCAGAGTCACTTAATTCATATGAGTTATAATCATTTTTCCTAGAGTCTGTCCAAGTAGAGCTCTATAATAGATACTATAAAAAACAGCGACTTCTTAAGTTTATCAAAAGAGAAAGAGAGAGAGTTAATTAGAATTTCGAATTCGACTTATAAGAATATAATTTTGTTAGAATTTAATATGAATAATTTTGGAAATTTTGTAATATAATTTGATTTGAGATATCCGCTTCTTTCCAGATTTTTTTGGTAAAATTCAAACAAGGACTTAGTGTTTTACTTTCTTTGTCTTAAATTTTATGAAATATTTATTAGTTAAATGTTAAAACCTGAATTGATATATAAATGGTACGGTGAAATGGCTTTAAATTATTCGTTTTCCACTTGTTATTCACAAGTTCCTAAAATGGAAA
>SOPF01025868.1:0-16223 GCA_012979155.1 Hypericum perforatum
TCCCGCCGAACAAGAGTAAAGGACGAGTGAAACTCCTACCGTTGATAAAGCTTCTCCTTTTTTATTAAAGAAAGAAAATCTCTATAAGTCAAACTGTGGTAGAATTCAACTTTTTTAATGGTCTAGTGGCAATACTGAAACATATATCAACATGCGAACAGAAATTTCAAGAGATCAATCTTAAATTTTGAAGGAGATCTCCATAAGAATACAGAAACAAAAACATGGAAAATTGAAGTCGGATTTTTTTGGACTAATATCTAATACTCATCAACAACAAGTTTAAAGGTAAAGTTCTTTAAGGATGAGAATTTTTAAGGAGAAAACTAGATTTTTCTTCACTAACGCTTGATATTTAAAAAGATATTAAAAAAATAACGAATGATATTCATTTTTCAGGACTAAGTATATTTTTTTCTTTGTGAAAATAGAAAACAATTTGATTTTGAAATGAAACGAATGTCAATACTATTTAAAATTCTGTCTATTTAAAATTTGGACAATTTAAATCAAACAACATAAATTTTCTTCCAAAAAACTAGATTGTTGTCATCATGGATATGAACACACTTCCTGGCTAAGGATCGTGGTCCATGTTCATTTTATCTTGAATCCTTTATTCATATACTTCGTTCATGAATTCCTGCTTATTTGTTATATTTTGATTTGTTTCTTCCTTCTTTTATTCCTCCTATGAAAGTCAAAGGAAGACGAATTCTGATAATTCACTAATTATATATATACATATTTTCTTATATCGAATGAAGATGTACCGGACCAAAGCATTTTATGGATATGCCATAAAAAGTTAGAAGTAGCTATCAATTAATTAGATACCATTTAATCTCTCTATAGCAATATTTTAATGTTACACGAAATTCATCCCACCTAACCAAAATGGCGTTTCCATAAATTGGGAACAGAAAAAAAAAAAGAAAACAAAATAAAGGAAGACCAAGTTCATAAATTCTTGGCCTGCTGGAAATGTCACGGCCACCTAAAATTACGGAGACATGACTGGGAACTTGGATTCGTGTTAAAATCTAATAAAAAAAAGGGTAACAGAGTAAAAGAGGGGAAAGAACATAACAAATTGTAACACAAAATTGATATTTCTTTTCATTCTCAGATTATATTAATAACCAAAAAATTACATCTCAATTCAATCCGTACAATAAAATCCTCTTTATAATAATCTCTTTAGCAATCAGAGAGAAAAAATAATGAACTCTTTCCCGCCTTCAATCTTGGGAGGAGCAGTCATGGAGGAGGAAGAGGAAGCAGGGGGAGCACAGGACCCGAAAAGGGTCGCCGGCGCGGAGCCGCCGCCGTGGTGGTGGTCGGAGTTGGCGGGAGGAGGATGGTAGTACAACCTGGCGGTCTGCGGGCAATGAGAATAGGACCTCGCAGCGATCCTCACCCCTGCGTCCAACAACTCCATGTACTTCCCCAACGCCATTAAAGAAGAAGCTCTTCCAATAAAAATCCTAGAAGATTTTGGTGTCTATCCCCCTTTCTCTCTCTAGAGGAGAGAGAAAGAGAGAGAGAGAGAGAGAGGAGAAAGGAGGAGGAAAGGAATTGATGATAATCCTAGAAAACGTCCCAACAAAGAGCAGCTCTCATTAAAATTGTGGTTTCTTTGGGTCGGCGTGTGTGTGTGGTGTGTTTTTTTAGGGTTGGTATATTATATAGCTGGTCTTTTCCTGTCTTCCATTGTTTTTAGTTAACTAATTAATAATCCATTAATTAGTTTTTAATACAATCAAATGTTGGACAGTAATAGGTTAATTAACCGAAAGCTTTAATATTATTCACCGGTTGATCATAATATTTCTTAATTTAGCCTGTGATTAAATTTGAGATTAATTAAGGTCAATTTTCCTATATTAATCTGTCGCGGTCCCGCGATAGGCTAGGTATATTGGTATGCGCCGTCCGTGTACCGTTGCCCACCACCTTTTTATGTCCACTAATGGTCAAAATAGAGGCAGAAAGTATACTCTAGTCCCTGAAGTTTTTGCTTATCCCAAATTCAGTCTCCAGTTTCTTGATACACAAAGATTTGGACCTCGCGTTTTTTTCTATCACTTCATTGCTATGGCCATGGAACGGTATTGATTTCTGGGCTTATTTGAAAGAATTTTAGTTATTTAAATTGTGCCATGAAATCCGTTTTTCATAACCTACAATAATTTTTGTACCGCTTGGTATCCATATACACAATATACCGATTGATCAGTTTCGAGTAGTTGAACCTCTCAAAGATGACAATTGTTTTTTAAAAGAATTAACATTGCTTCATTCACGGGGCTATATCTAATTTGTATAAAAATGGTATTTGGTAGTACCATTTTTTTTATATTCAATTCAGTATTTTAGTTTTTGAAATTTTATTCAGTATCTTCTTTTGAGAAACTTTAGTGAATTTTGGTATTCTGTATAATTTCGGAATATACCAAAATTATTTCGATAATACAAAAAATACCAGGTTACCACTATATAATTTATCAACTATTTAAACAAGAAAAAACCTACCTTTTTACCTCTCTAGATAGGTATCTGTTTCTTCTTCAATTCTCTGGAAAAAAAGCTCACACATACATTCTCATTAACTCTCCTCACCGACGGCGACACCGACAACGCTTCTGCGACCAATGCTCGCCAAGAACGATGACAAAACTTCTGACCTCACGACCTGCGAGGTCTGCGACCAACCTTTGGATTAGACCAAATCAATGGGCCAAGTCTTCTCCCTTCGTTTTTCTTGTCCATTATCATGATTTCCATGGAGTTTATTTGCGTGAAGTTCTTGAGAAAGTCAATCATGTTTATTTGGCGTGAGATTCTTGATTTGGATCATGGGACTTGAGTGAGATTCGAATTAGGAGACTCAGTCTCATTGATTTATTTCATATTATATATATTATACAAAAATTTTAATTCAATATTTTGTATGATACCAAAATTATTTTACTTTGGGATCTGATTTTTTTTTTAATTTCAGTATTTTGTATTCGAGATCAGTATAAATCATATATTCATCCCTAGTTACAACTAGGAGTATTCAAATAAACATTCCCAACAACAATTCAAAATAAAATTTTGTTATAATTTTTATTAATGAATATATACTTAAACTTTACTTATGATATGTTAAAAAATATTTTTAAGAACAACTTTTCCCTTTCATGATATCAAATTTTTTCCGTTGATTCCTCGTGGTAACATACTATTAGTTTAATTTCATAGAATTTTGTTTCAGATAAAAAAATTATTAGATATAACAACGTGGCACTAAAATTATAAACTTTTAAATCCACAACGGCACTGAACCGATGTTTTGAAGGTATTAAGTACTAAATAGAGACTGTTTCAATTATGAGGTACTAATATGGGAATTTTTGTAGCTATAAATGGTTTGGTTGAGCAAAGTTGGTGGAGAAACGCGTAACCAGATTCCTTTCGGTTACTGTACGCATGCGTGAAACGTTCGCCGCGTGAATAGATACCCTGCAAAGGATTGATATCCTCCCTATATAGGGAGGAGGCTAAATCTGTAAATTATCCATTACTCAATCACCCAATGTTTCTCTCTCCATTGATATTTTACTAACTGCCCACTAATTTTGGAAGTTGAAAAGTCATCACCTATTTTTATGTCATAATTATCTCTCTCTCATTAACCTTAAAATAAACCATCAAACTCCTCATTCCTTTTCTCACTTTTCATTTTTCAACCACGTCTTCAAATTTTTGTTCATTACTGGTTTGGTTGATATGCATTGCTGGTTCAGTTGATTGTATTGCTGGTTCAGATAGTTGTATTGCTGGTTTGCTTGGTTATATTACTGATTTGTTTGATTATATTACTAGTTTGCTTGCATTGCTTATTCTGTTGGTTGCATTGCTGGTTTGTTTGGTTGTATTACTGGTTTTATTAGTTCTAATGTTGGTTTGAGGGGTTGTATTGCTGGTTTAAGAGATCGAATTACTAGTTTTTTTGGTTGCATTAATGGTTTGTTCAGTTGTATTACTAGTTTGTTTTGTTGCATTGGTGGTTTATTTGGTTGCATTGCTGGTTCAGTTGGTTACATTGCTGGTTTGTTAGTTGTATTGCTGGTTTCATTGGTTTCAATGCTGGTTTGAGGGGTTGCATTACTGGTTTAAGGGATTGAATTACTGGTTTTTTTGGTTGCATTAATAGTTTGTTCAATTGTATTACTGGTTCGCTTTGTTGCATTGGTGGTTTATTTGGTTGCATTGTTAGTTCAGTTGGTTGCATTGGTGGTTTATGTGGTTGCATTGCTTGTTGAGTTGGTTGCATTGCTGGTTTCATTGGTTGCAATGCTGGTTTCAGGGGTTGCATTGCTGGTTTAAGGGATTGAATTACTGGTTTTTTTGGTTGCATTGCTGGTTTCATGAGACCGACGAGGCCGGGGGAATGTGAACAGTTTTTGTTCAAATTTTCTTTTGCTAATTAATTGCTGGTTCAAAATTTAAGAATCCCTAAAAAGTAGCAATCATTATCTAAAAAGTAGCAACTACTACCTAAAAAGTAGGAAACATTAATTATTAAGATTTATTAGTTTTGAGCAAAAGTCTTAAATGCCCTTGGTAATTAATAGCCATTAGATCAGAATATTTAAGAATATATTCCGATCTTATGGCTCAAATCGTAGTTTTTATATAGGGAGAGTTTTAATCCTTGGCACCCAATCCAATCTCGTTCGCCGCGGTGGAAACGCGCGGCTTACCCTGAGCTTTTTAGGGAAGAGCAACTTGGCCTACTTTCCAACAGTACCCTTGACTTGGACCTAACTTTACTTTCGTCTTTGTTAGCCATGACTTAAAAATTAAATACAAAATCGATGTTAATTAGAGGAGAAATTATTTATTGATTTTGTTAGGTTGTATTGATTAAAATTTAAATTTGATAATTCCATGATAAATTTTGTATCAGAGTAGACGACATTTATAATATTAGGTTTAATATTTGATATAATTATTTTTAATAACTTTTGATAAATTAACATACATGCCAACCTATCTGAGCGAAACACATAATAGCTCTCCGGACAATTTAAAAAAATATTTTACTTTGGTTGGCACCGTCTATTTCTTGGTAAAATAAAAAATTCTGTCTTCTCACATGCAATTAGATCCGATCTTAAATCAGCTTAACCTTTGAAAAAACGATATATTCTATAGAATATATACGTCTGTTAGAAGTTACCTCAACACGCTATTCCTATTAATCCACGCTGAATTGCTACCGCAGTAAGTAATTTGTCGATTTTATCATATGGAAGGAATCATTCCAACCTAAAACCTATTTTTCTTAGGAAATAGCCACCCGATGCAGGAACTTAAGTGATGCAGGCATAAATAATTTATATTTCTTAGTTGGATATCTAATATTTGATATGTACTATTTGAACGTTTATGTGATTTTGGCCTTTTTTTGGTTATATTTAGGATTTCTATTCTAATTTAATTAATATATTTTGAATTTTGAGTTATTAGAAAAACAACGATGTTAGATACATATCGAAAGATTATTGTCACATTGTTGTAGATAATTTTTTAATTTTTTGCTACAGCACACTTTGTAAATATCTCACTGACTCAAATTTACATTAATAGATACGATTAACATTGGATAACAATGTTATGTAAAAAAAAAAGTGCAAGCGGGCCAAGAAATGGGCCGAGGAAAGATGTTAGTCTGTTTTATGTTCAGGAGTCGGGCCGTGGGCCACAGGTGAGTTGTTGTTTTGTCCCTTACCAGTCACCAACGCGGATATTGGGAAATGTTCTCAAATTGGATCTCGTTCGTTTTGGCGAACATGCGATTAAATGACATTTGTTTTCGGTGGGTAAGGGTATATTTTGGCTCAGGGGTTTGCGTACATATGTGCAACAGATGACTCGGTTATTCTTCAACAGATTGGACATAAGACAGGCGAACCGGTTATTCCAGTTCGCCATTCCTCCGAAATGATGCCCATGTTCATTTATTTACTAATAGGTGAAGTGATTTGGATAAATGTATGTTGTAAATTGGTTGTGTTTTGCTTGCTTTATAATAAACATAACAAATGGTCGAATGATTACATATATTTTTGTTTCTCATGCTACAAATTGTCATATAAATTAGAATTAAGTATTTTTTTAAGAAATGATATAGTAGGAACTATGGAGAAAAATATTTGGGACCTTAGTGTCATAAAATTAGACTAAGGCGTGGCCCAAATTGGGGTCAACGTGAAAAGTGACATGAGTTTCAATTGATGGATGACATTTATTTTGGAGGCCCAACATCAACGTAATTAAGCAAAATACATAATATCCTATTGTATGAGTTGAAGTGCATAGAAAAAATAAAATCCAATGGAAACACGTGATACGACATCCATCACATGCAAAAAAAAACTATATTTTCTCCAATATCTATCCTCACTTAAGTAAAAAGAAGGAATTGCTTAGCAATATCTGTGCATCTTTATCTATTTATGGACAGTTAAGAAGTATAAATTTCTTAGTGGTAGGAAGTAACACTGTCTTTTACTAATAGGAATCATCTAAACTCTCTTCATCTACCTCATCCATTAGTATTCCCTTTCGTTTGTCACATGGGTCAATCTCATTTTCATTTTTCTTCTTCAATATTCTTCAATTCGGGTTTGGGTCAGGTTCTTTGATGTATTAATTTCATCACCGCTAGTGTTCTTGGCTTTGTCCAACGAGAGTACCTTGCAATTGCTATTGGCCGAGACCTTGTCAAACTATAATTTTGAAATAAATAAAAAGATTATGATGGATACGGATGGCGCCTTGAATTTATAAAAGAAATATATAAAAAATTGTATTTTGTATGTATTAAGCAATTTAAAATTATATTCTGTGTTTGCATAGGAAAATACAAATCACCTTATTGGGATAACGAGCTTTCCCCGTTTCTTAGTCTACCTCAAACGGGCTCGGAGGAAGTTATCGTTCTATTTGCAAAGTGCGTGGGCAATAATCTGTAGGTGGTATGGAGATGGATTGCGGCACGTGATTGGCCACCAACTTTATGGCCTACAACTTATCCCCATAGAGGGTCGGGACCCTCATATCAATGTGCCAATGGTCGTCCTCCATCAATTTTCTCACGGTGATCTTCTTTGCCATGATCTAGACGGTTACTTTGTCGATGCCCAACTTGACGATTTAGCACCTCATCTTCCTCAAATCATACCAAGCTATGTCGCAATGGAGGGATGTCAATTGCCCAATAAGGTATGATGCAATCTCTTTTTTCTATTCTCTATGATTTCTTTTCGCTTCTCTTCTCTTCTTCAAAGGTTTCAAAAAACTAAATTTTCTTTCTTTTTTTAGAGACTGAAGTTTATCCTCGGAGAAAGAATCAATTGGTTAGGTTGGGAATGAAGATTTTCTTTTCTATAAGCTTTTTACTTGCAATGCAATGGGTTGAGATGAAGATTTTCTCTCTCTTCTTCTTCTCTAAAGACTCTCAAGATTTTTATTTGCGGAGAAAGAAAATGGGTATTGGCAAGGGGGTATGTGAACTTATATGCACGTAGCGAGCAACTACAAATAGATTTCTTTTTTTTGTGGAAGAGCTGGATCTACCATTTTTTTAAAAAGTAGCTGAGGCTATTTCATAATGGTACGTACGGTATTGTATTTATAGAGTCATTACTTGGATTTTTGAACCATATAATTATTTGTGGCTACCTAAATAGTTTAAGTTGGTAGTTCCTGTGAAATATGCTCGTGTTTATTTATTTACTAGGAGGTGAGGTGAGGTGAGGTGGATAAGTATATATTATAAATTTGTTGTGTGTTTATTGCTTTATAGTAAACATAAAAAATAGTTGAACAATTACATATAATTTTATTTCTCGTGTTATCATATGAACTAGAAATACGTATTCATGTCACGAAATGATATAGTAAGAACTATGGAGAAAAAAGATTTGTGGTGTTTATGTCATAAAATTAGAATAGAGAGTGGCTCAAATTTCTGATAGGTGGAATAAGCCTAACTTGTAATTGGGATTGATGTGAAAAGTGACATGAGTTTCAATTGAAGGATGACATTTATTTTGTAGGCCTAACTTTAACATGATTAAACAAAATACTGAATATCTTATTGTATGAGATGAAGGGCATATAAAAAATAAAGTCCAATGTAAACACATGTTATAACATCCATCCCATTTAAAAAAAGAAATTATATTTTTCTCCAATATCTTTCCTCACGTAAGTACCATCCTAAGAAGTTAGGAAAGAAGGAATTGTTTAGTAATATATATATATATATGCATCTCTATCTATTTATGGACTATTATGAAGTATGATTATCTCAGTGGTAGGAAGTATGAGTGTCTTTTACTAATAAGAATCATCTGAACTCTCCTCATCCACCTCATCCATTAGTATTCCCTTTCTTTTGTCACGAGGGTCGATCTTGTTTCTCTTTTTCTTCTTCACTATCCTCACATTCAGGTTTGGATCAAGTTCTTTGATATATGAATTTTGTCACCGTTAGTGTTCTTGGCTTTGTCCAAGGGGTATAGCTTGTAGTGGCTACTGTCCGAGACCTTGTCCTTCTATAATTTGGAAAGAAATAAAAATATTATTGTGGATACAGACGCCGCCTTGTATTTATAAAGGAAATATATATAAAAATTGTATTTTGTATGTACTAGCTTAAAATTATATTTTGTATTTGAAAAAAAAATACAAAATCACCTTGTTATAATAAACATAACAAATAGTCGAATGATTACATATAATTTTGTTTCTCGTGTTATCAAATGAACTAGAAAAAAGTATTTTAATCACGAAATGATATAGTAGGAACTATGGATCAAAAAGATTTGTGGTATTTATGTCATAAAATTAGAATAGGGATTGGCTCAAATTTGTGATAGGTGGAATAAGCCCAATGTCAAAAGTGACATAAGTTTCAATTGATGGATGTCATTTATTTTGCATTTCTAACTTTAACATGATTACGCAAAATATTGAAAATCCTATTGTATGAGATGAAGTGCATAGAAAAAATAAAGTCCAATGGAAACACATGTTACAACATCCATCCCATGAAAAAAAATATATATTTTTCTCTAATATCTATCCGTACCATTCTGAGAAGGTATGAAAGAAGGAATTGTTTAGTAATATCTATGCATCTCTATCTATTTATGGACTATTATGAAGTATGAGTCTCTTGGTGGTAGGAAGTAGGAGTGTCTTTTACTAATAAGAATCATATGATCTCTCCTCATCCATCTCATCTATTAGTATTCCCTTTCTTTTGTCACGAGGGTCGATCTTGTTTTCCTTTTTCTTCTTCACTATCCTCGCATTCAAGTTTGGATTAGGTTCTTTGATATCTGAATTTCACCGTCACCAATGTTCTTGGCTTTGTCCAAGGGGTGTAGCTTGCAGTGGCTACTGTCCGAGACCTTTTACTCCTATAATTTGGAAAGAAATAAAAATATTTTTTTGGATACAAATGGCGCCTTGGATTTATAAAGGGAATATATATAACTTTTTGTTTTCTATGTATTAAGAAGCTTAAAATTATATTTTGTATTTGAAAAAAATACAAATCACCTTATTAGCGAATTTTTCACATTTCTTAGTCTGCCTCAGACGGGCTCGGAGGATTGTCTACAAAATGCGTCCAATATGTGACAATCTTTGAGTTGTATGGAGATGGATCGTGGGCACATGACTACCAAATTTCTGTCATAGAATTTATCCATGTGGAGGGTCGGGACCTTTACATCAACGTGCCAATGATCGTCCTTGATCGATGACTTCTATGTCCTTAGTTATTCACCAAGAAGAATGCATTGGTTAGGAAATCTAGCCCCAGGATATTTGCCGTTAACTTTATTGGAAGTGAAGCTTACCATTCAATTGAATCTTTCCCGGGATCTAAAATTGATGTTGCCCAGTAAAGATATGAAACTATATAGTATAGAATTGAACTTAAGAACCCTTTTCATTAACTCACAACCAATGTTTTAGGCCCCTGTTTCCTATCTTAAAGGTTATTCCCATTCTTCTCTAATTGTTTAATCTGTGGTCATATACTTGCATCTCGATTGCTTGTTAATGTCTCTAGACTAGCCAGGGTGTAGATCTGAGATACTTTCTTCTTTGGTGGAGATTTCAGATACATTCTTAAGTGCGCTTTAGTTATTGTTTTAATTTCGTTGTAATTGTTAAACCATATTAGTACTGCATACCCTCCCAAAAAAAAAAATTCATGCCTATCTCAAGCACAGATGTCATTTTCAAACTTAAAACTTCTTTTATGAAATGAATCATGTTCACTGGGATCTTGTTTAATGCATTTTCTTAAAATTTGCGAACAGAAAAAAGAAAATAACATATATAAAGATCAAGTTCATAAATTCTTGGCCTATTGCACGGCCACCTAAAATAAGGGAGACGTGGTTTGATTACTCTTTTCAATAATAAATGTACGAAAATAACATAACATTGAATTAGACAAAAGGAATTTGAATTTCCTCCAAAAAAATTTGGAGTGAACTCCTAAATATGGTCAAAGATCGGCTAACGGACACTTAATCGTCAATATTAATGAACCAAATTTGATTTTTTGATTATATTAAAAAACAAAAAATTATATCTCAATTAACTTCTCTTCAATGCGTACAATAAAATCCTCTATATAATCAAATCTCCTTAGCAATCAAAGAGAAAAAATAATGAACTCTTTCCCGCCTTCAATCTTAGGAGCAGCAGCCATGGAGGAGGAGGCAGGGGTAGCACAGGACCCAAAAAGGGTTGCCGGCGAGGAGCCGCCGCCGCCGTGGTGGTCGGAGTTGGCTGGAGGAGGATGGTAGTACAACCTGGCGGTGTGCGGGCAATGAGAATAGGACCTCGCAGGCCGCAGCGATCCTCACCCCTGCGTCCAAAACTCCATATACTTCCCCATCGCCATTAAAGACGCTCTTCAAGACCAAGAAGGAAAAATAACCCAAGAAGATTTTTGGTGTCTCCCTCCCTTTCTCTCTCCAGAGAAAGGAGGAAGAGAGAGAGAGAGAGAGAGGGTATTTTTAGAGAGGAGGAGGAGGAAAGGAATTGATGAAAATTGTGGTGGTTTCTTTGGATCGGCGTGTGTGTGTGGTGCGTTTCTTTAAAGTTGGTATATTATATAGCTGGTCTGTTCCTGTCTTCCATCGTTTTTAGGTAACTAATTAATAATTAATTAATTAGTTTTTAATGCAATCAGATCTTGGACCGTAGAAGGTTAATTAACCCAAAGTTCGGCATATTTAACATAAAGACTTTCATATATTTATAATATCATATTTAATTAAGGTCAATCTTCCAATATTAATCTGTTGCGGGACCCGCAACGGACTAGGTATATTGGTATGCGCCGTCCGTGTGACCGTGTTTGTTGCCCACCACCTTTTTATGTCCACTGATGGTCAAAATAGAGGCGGAAAGTATACTCAAGTCCCTGAAGTTTTTGCTTATCCCAAATTCAGTCTCAATTTTCATGAAACACAAAGATTTGGACCTCGCGTTTTTTTTTTTGCACTTCATTGCTATGGCCATGAAGTATTGATTTCTGGGCTTATTTCAAAGAATTTTAGTTTATTTAAATCGTGATATGAAATCCGTTTTTCATAACCTACAATAATTTTGATAGTATCCAAATACACAATATGCCGACTGATCAGATTCTAGTAGTTGAACCTCTCAAAAGTGAATTTTTTTTAAAAAAATTAATATTGCTTCATTCATAAGGGGCTATATCTAATTGGTATATAATGTGGCAACTAGAAATATGAAGACCTAGTCACTAATTTTTATAAGTTATAACTAGGGGTGTAAGAACAGTATTTGGTAGTACTATTTTTTTGGATATTCAAGTAAGTATTTCAGTTTTTGGAATTTTATTTGGTATCAAATTTTGAGAAATTTTAGTGAATTTTAGTATTTGGTATAATTTTTGGATATATCAAAATTATTTCGGCAATACAGAAAATACAGAATTATCACAGTATAATGTACCAACTATTTAAAGTAGAAAAAAACCCTATACTTTTACCTCTGTAGATAGGTATCCTTTTCTTCTTCTATTCTCTAAAAAAGCTCTTACATACACTCCTATCAACTCCCCTCCTCGACAGCGACAGCGATGACGCTCTTGCGACCAACACTCGACAAAGACGACGACAAAACTTCTGACCTCGCAGAATGCTAGGTCTGTGACTAACCCTTGGACTAGACCAAATCGATGGGACAAGTCTTCTCCCTTCTTCTTTTTTCCATTATCGTGATTTTCATGGAGTTTATTTAGCGCGAGGTTCTTGAGAAAGTCAGTTAAGGATTATTTGGCATGAGATTCATGATTTGGATCATGGGGCTTGAGTGAGATTTTATTTCGATATTTGGTATGATACCAAAATTATTTCGGTTTGAGATATGTAATTTTTTAATTTTGGTATTCATTATTCGAGATCGGTATATATCAAATATTCATCCCTAGTTACAACTACGAGAATCCAAATAAACATTCTCAACAACAAATCAAAATAAAATTTTGTTATAGTTTTTATTAATGAATATATACTTAAACTTTACTTATGATATGTTAAAAATTATTTGTGAGAACAACTTTTCCCTTTTATGTTAGCAATTTTTTTCCGTTGATTCCTCCTGGTAACATAGACATAGTATTAGTTTAATTTCATACAATTTTGAATATCTCAGATAAAAAATTAATTAGATATAACAACGTGGCACTAAAATGATAAACTTTTAAATTCGCAACGGCACTGAACCGATGTTCTGAAGCTATCAAGTGCCAAATATAGACTGTTTCAATTATGAGGTACTAATAGAGGAATTTTTGTAGCTATAATTTAATGATTTGGTTGAGCAGACCAACTTTGGTGGAGAAACGCGTAACCAGTTACCTACTGGTTACTGTACGCATGCCTGAAACGTTCGCCGCGTTTCCATCGCTTACCATAAGGTGTTTAGAATATTTGCAATTAAGTCCTGCAATATTTAATTAATTTTTTATTTATCTACCTTAATCTATTTCTTCTAAACTTAATTTTTTAACCATAGTAGTAGCTCTCACTCAATCCAGTCTCAGCCAATAAATAATTAATATATATGTCTTTCACATCATCAACTCAATTAACTTTAATTAATTAATTCACATTTTTATATTCGTTAATATAAATTTCGTGTACTTCGTATTAAATTATTAATTTTGAAAAATAAAATACTAATAATTTTTGTTAAAAAATATTAAATTAGCAATAATTCAAATTACATAGAAATTGCAAAATGATAAATTACAAATTCTGATAATGCTAATTAAAAATTAACTACAATTTCCAAATTTCTGCCAAATATGCTCAATGAGATCATTTTTACAGCATTGTAATATATGCAATTTATTTAATCTAAAGTTAGTAAATTTTATATTTTATAAAATTTAATAGACAATAATAAGATTTTTTCCAACTCAAATCTTATCTTATAAACAATAATCTTTTTTGTTGAAAAGTATTAAATTTTCAGTAATTCAAATTACATAGAAAATGCCAAATGATAAATTATAAATGCATGTAATGCTAATGAAAATTTAATAGATAATTATAATATTTTTTCCAACTCAAATTTATCTTTAAAAATTTGGGCTCGAATAATATTGTGACAAGTATGCAAAATAGGATAAAATTTTGATAACAAAAAACAAAAAACAAAAAAATAATTAAATAAGAGGTGGGGCCCGTCCCATCCCCTCTCTTTCCTCGCTCGGTTAGCCATCCTCGGTCGGTCAACAATTTCTTCCCCCTGTGTGGGCCCAGCCCAACTCGGGGCTTCACAAAAGCCACTGATGCGACTGGTCTTGGAGAAGAACAATTTGGCCTACTTTCTAACAATACCCTTGACTTGGACCTAACTTTACTTTTATTTTTTGTTAGCCATGACTTAAAAATTAAATAAAAAATTGATGTTAATTAGAGGAGAAATTATTTATTGATTTTGTTTGATTATAGTGATTAAAATTTAAATTTGATAATTCCATGATAAATGTTGTATCAGAGTAGACGACATTTATAATAATAGGTTTAATATTTGATATAATTATTTTTAATTACTTTGAATAAATTAACATACATTCCAGCCGATCTAATCTAAACACATAATAATCTCCGGATAATTTAAAAAGTGTTGTACTTTGGATGGCACCGTCTATTTCTCGGTAAAGTATAAAATGATCCGATCTTAAGTCAGCTTAACCTTTGAAAAAAAACGATATATTCTAGGGAATATATGCGTCTGTTATAAGTTATCTTAACACGCTATTCCGATTAATCCACGCTGAATTGCTACTGCAGTACGCAATTTGTCTATTTTATCATACGGAAGGAATCATTCCAACCTAGGATCTATTTTTCTTAGGAAATAGTCACCCGATGCAGTAACATAAGTGATGCAGGCATAAATAATTTATATTTCTTAGTTGGAACTTGGATATCTAATATTTGATATGTACTATTTGAACGTTTATGTGATTTTGCATTTTTTGGGTTATATTTAGGGTTTTTATTATAATTTAATTAATATATTTTGGATTTTGAGTTATTAGAAAAACAACGATGTTAAATACATATCGAAAGATTATTGTCACCTTGTTGTAGATAAATTTTAATTTTTTTTTTCTATAGCACACTATGTAAATATTTCACTCGATTCAAATTTAAATTAATCAATACGGTTAACTTCATATAAATGATAACAATGTTACAGAAAAAAAATTGCAAGCGGGCCCAGAATTTGGCCGAGGAAAGATATTAGTCTGTTTTATGCAAAATTCTTAAAAACGACCCAGAGGTCTACTTGGAATTGAGTTTGACCTTGGATCAATTGGTTCGACCAGTCCAACCACTAGTGAGACTAGAATTTTTTTTTCCTATTTTAATGTAATTTTTTGAATTATATATTTGTATATATGTAAATATAAACTAATAATAATTTAAAAATATAAAATATACCAAATTTCCGTGCAAACCGTCTAGCCTGACGAGATTTTTTGGGTGAACCGCCTGGTTTGTCAGGACTTTATCCGGTCGTACTGGACACCATTTTTTTATCCTAAAAATGAACCGGACTTATGCCTGATTCGCGGTCCGACTGGTCGGACCAAATTTTTTAAAATCTTGGTTTTATGTTAAGGAGCCAAGCCGTGGGCCACAGGTGAGTTGTTGTTTTGTCCCTTAGTAGTCACCAACGCGGAAATGTTCTCAAACTGGATCTCTTTCGTTTTGGCCAACATGCGATTAAATGACATTCGTTTTGGTGGGTAAGGGTACATTTTGGCTCAGGGGTTTTCGTACATATGTGTGAGACAGATGACTCGTAAGTCGTTTATTCTTCAACAGATTGGATATAAGGCGAAAAAGCGGTCAAACAAAAATTCGTAAACTTGGAGTTTTGGTGTGTAGGGTACGTACATTTTGGTGTGTAGGGATACGTACATTTTGGCTTTGAGGGGTTTTCGTACAAATTTACCATGTCATGGTGTGATTACAGGCTACGATTGAGGCCAAGGTGGTCTCTTTGAGAGATACTTTTGGGTTTTGTACTCAGAATTTATCATAGAAATAGAGTCCTTCGCTTGCTGTCAGGAGTAATAAATAACATATGAGTTGGATGTCGAAGACAAATAATGAATTTTATGCAGAGGACTCGACGATTAGAACCAAAATCGAAAAAAATAAAACAATTCCCAAAACATCATTCTCCAATTAAAATAAATAGTCTGTAAATAAGGTAACGGATAAAACAAATTGTCTCAAGGTATTAAAACAAACTCAACCGCAGAGCTTAACATTGACCGGAACTTTCTAGCACGAACTTTAGCGGCTGATCTCTTCTTGCATGGCTTGTGCTCAAAAGGGGTCCCAATTTCAATTGGACAACGACAATCAAACACCATCTTACGGAGATTTATGGCATTTTCAATGATGTACGTGATAAATTCGGTATCAGCGACATCTCCTACGAATCCAACATATTCAACCTCTTTCAAGTTTTGATGTCGGCACATTTTAGGCTTCACAATTTTTCTCCGTCTTATTTCAGAACCCCCATCTCTCTGAAACAAAAGAAGCAAAATTAAAAAAATTAAACAC
>SOPF01025870.1:0-26355 GCA_012979155.1 Hypericum perforatum
ACCTCCACCGTACCCAGACCCACCTGCACCCGAAGCTCCACCTCCTCCACCCCCACCACCCGCTCCACCTCCGCCGCCGCCTCCACCACCGGCACCCTTCTCCCCTCCACCACCATACCCAGCCCCGCCACCTTTCCCAGCTCCACCACCATACCCAGCGCCACCAGCCCCTCCAGCATAACCGCCGCCGCCACCACTGCCTCCACCGCCTCCTCCACCATATCCTGCTGCTCCGCCGTACCCCTCACCGGCCCCTTCTCCGCCACCAGCACCGCCTGCATGTCCATACTCACCTGCAGCGGAACCGCCCCCTGAGCCGCCTCCGCCACCGCCACCACCGGAGCCGCCCTGAGCTCCGCGTTGTGTTTCGATATCGATACTACGAAGAGACCTCTTGGCGAAGCAAGTGCCTAAGAAGAAGAGGAAAAACCCAACAAGAAGAAGCTTCTTGCTCGCCATTTTTGTGAACGTTAGAGGTTTGGTTGGTGAAAAATGAAGCTCCATAGCTTCGATATTTATAGGGTTTGTGAATGGGGTCGCGAAGCGCGTTGGGGTTGGGGCACTTAGTTATTGGTCGATACACATGCGGAAAGATTAACATGCATGCTGGACTATTTTTTTTTATTCTTTATTATTGATAGTCCGCATAATTATGTAAAGTTAATTGCATGGATATTAAATAGGGAAAATTTTACATAAGTACTTTGTGGTTTTGTGTTAACAAAGAATTGTGTGATTTTAAATTGGTAATCAGGTCCCTTGTAATTTGAAAAAAATTTCTCACGCAGGTCCTTGGTTGCTGCCCGTCCACATGACTTTCAACTTATTCGACATGACGAATACGTGAATATCCAGTAGGATACGCGGATACATAATTAATTACATATTTGGTCCTCAATTTGTTTATAGTTTTTTGAATAAACCATTATTTAAATAACCCAATCATTTTTTCCTCTCTCTTCTCCTCTCCACTCATCTACTCCACCCCTTCTTTATCTCTTCGTCTCCTCTACTTTCTCCGTAACAAATTCCTCCTCCTCCGGCAACCCTAGGTAAGACACCGAATGCCTCTCCTCCACAGTCTCCTTTTACGTCCCTGGGACGATCCGGACCTCTTCTCCGCCATCGAGGACCAAATATGTAATTAATCATGTATTTGCGTATCTTATTGGACATCCACGTATGTGCCATGTCGAACAATTTGAAGGTCATGTGGACGGGCAACAGTCAAGGACCTGTCCGAAAAGTTTTTTTTTCAAACTATAAGGAACTTGATTACCAATTTAAAACCACACGGTATTTTATTGAAACAGCTTGAAACTACTAGGTACTTGTGTGAACTTTTTCCTATTAAATAGATAGTAAGGGGAAGCCAAAATATTAGTTGATCCAGAGAAATTTTTCTGTCCACATGGTCGGGATACTATGTGTTGGTTTTTCTTCATGTTCCATCGTTCAAGTCACAGTCACCGAGCTTATTTTTACGAGTTATAAAGTTCAACCTTATTAATTCTTATAGAGCAATCTAAGGGTTTTTTTATTTATTTATGCTCATTCTTAATAAATATATAACGTTGACGTATTTGAACATTCTCAATGATTCAAACTCAAGATTCGAACAATGCTTTTATCACCTGCATATCTCGATTCGCCTTACTCGCACCAGAAGTTGTTAACGCGCATTAACACACATCACTCGCCTCCCACCGCCTACTGAAATCCACTAGTGTGCTATTGCTGTCTCCCACCTTTGAACATGTAATAGTGCTCTTAAGAGAATTCATGAACATAATTTTATCTGTCCTGGACCTATAATTCCAGTGGCATCTGACTCAAAATATTTTAGATTTTATTTCAATCCCAAGTTGCTCAACTTTACAATATTGCTGATTAATTTTTTTTTTGGTGGGAATATTGCTGATTAATTAAATATCGTGTTTAGGGTTTAAACTAAATCGAAGAGCTATCCACAAAGATTGTGTACGACCTAAATGGATACTGCTTCATAGAGCATTAACGAACTTGAGGCTGCTGTTATTTGTCATTACTTCTAATATTGTTGCATGCTACTATTGGTCATGGACCAAAGATTGAGGTTTTTTTACTGAAGTGAGGAAGATTTTAGGTTAGTTTAATACCAACATGCAATTTTTTGTGGTTTTAGTTTCTTGTGTTCTGATGGTATTGGTTAAGCCATGAAACATGTTTCTGGGCATCAGGATAATGACGAAGATATTGTAATTGTATACATATAAAGTACTAGGAGTGGACATCTAGCTAGCTTATATTTGGAGCAAATGATCCATATCTTTCACCATAAATAATACATAGAATATGAATGTGGTCTTATCCAAAACGAACGTTTACGTACGTAGACTTTAATATTGTGATATATAGTTGTAGATTAATTTCGTACCTCATCGCTGTCGTATGATTCCACGATCTCTTCAAAGCTTTGAAGACATGAAAATTGAATACCGATTATCGATTAAATTTTCAATTTTCCCTATTTCATACTAGGAGACATACTAGGAATACTACATTAGGTGTAATTTGTTCCTGGGATTTGTTGAAGGCAACTGCAATGCATCTTTTGGCCAACAGAAACGGTGCATCTTAGATTTGTTAGTTAACTTTGCAAACCATTGGTTAATCATTTGGGCGTAACTCTTATCTCGTGTTTTAGTTTAGCTTCATCATATTCAACACTATCTTTCTTTTGGTTTTATGTACCCGTAAAACAATATATCGATTAATTTAATTTGGGATTATAATAAACAACGGATGAGTGTTGGTACTTTTGAACACTGTATAGATGTGAGTCTAGGGATTATAATAAACAACGGATGAGTGTTGGTACTTTTGAACACTGTATAGATGTGAGTCTAGGGGTGAGAAAAAACCGCGTATACCGCATACCGCACTGCAAATTTAACAAACCGCGCAGTTTAGAACAGAAAAATTACTGCACCGCACCGCACCGCGATAAAATGGTGCGTCTGCGATTTTTAGTACCACACCACACACATGCATAATACCGCAACATATCGCACCGCACCGCGGTATAACGCAATACCGCACCACCCCGACACCGCAACATACCGCACCGCACGATTTTTCACTATATCGCATACCGCGCGGTTTGATTTTTTTTAAGAAAAAAAATGTTGTACGGTATCAAATTTTATACCGATACCGCAATACCGCACCGAACTCACTCCTAGATGTAATCTTCCTTCATCATTCCTTCACATTTTTTCACGCCAGCTGCTTTAAGAGCAAGTCTTGGGAGCTTTTCTTTCCATTATTAGTGGCAAATATGTTGCTGCACATGGTGCGTGCGCAATTCTTCTTTCCGCTTCACGTTTTCTTGTTCGCCAATAAAAACGATCAAGATCATTAGGCTTGTTAATGGCTGAGTGCCATCCTTATAATTGCTCGAGTGTCCCACATTTTTTTGTCAGTAGAATGTTCTATTTAGTTTAACGTGTTCATAACCCAACACAAAAAAATGTAAAAATATATATAAGAGGAAAAAAATTTCAAAAATTGACTCTATCATAGTGTAAAAAAATTACTTATAAAAAAAATTTCCCGAAAGAATCGTTCAAATACGATAACATCAAAATTATGAAACATACTATGTCAAAATTACTAAATAGCACATATCAAAACGTACTTTAATAATAAATGCTATCTAATTACAAGCCAAGATAACACCACAAGAACAATGTCCCGCATTGTTCTACGATGATATTCATAACTGTAAGCACGCTTCACCTGCCAATCATTATTTTGAAACTTTTGAGTTAGAAATAAACAATATTGTTACAATCTTCAACCCAAAAACTAAAAATCTTCAATTAAACAAATATGATGTAATGGAGATCTCCGTTGTACTACATTTCAGTTGTAGCTTAGGGAGAATCATTCGACTGAACTTATATTTAGACGTTTTCAAGTGTTGGAAAATCTAGTTATTTTGAAAGTTTAATATATAATTCAAATAAATTAGAGAAATAGTCATATTCTAACTCATTTGAAATTTATGGTTATGTGAATTTTAATGATTTCTACTATGTAAGGTTATAATGATGAGATTACGAGCCTCTTAACTAGCCTCTCTTTGAGCTCACTCTATTTTATTGTCATTGTGTTTGTTAGTTACAGGTTATATTAGTTCAAAACTTAGAAGGATTGTTTAATGTCCGAGACTATACCTACAGATGAATAGTCTTAAATATAGTGTGCCTTTACACGACTCGGTTCAAATTATTTTGTGTTTTCTACTACGATTTCCTACTCTCTTTTTTCCAAAATCTAGTTGAAGCAAGACACCACTTCTTGTATTAAAGTGGATCTCAGAATTTGAAAACTAATATCTTCATCACTATCACTATCACTCTTACCGAAGAATCTTGTCTTGCAAATTTACATTGTGGCGTAGTTTTCATTTATGTCCAGCCTTTTATCTAATGGCATCTTTCTTTTATGCTAAATATTATAGGTTGTTCTTATAAATGAAAAACTAATATTCCACACCTTAAAAAAATCAGTCCTCTTCCACATATTCATGTGAAACAATCATCGTCGATTGAAGCCGGTGACATCCAACCAATTTGTTTGTGGACAACTTTCAATGCATAGTGCTCAATTGACATTCGTTGATTACTTGATTCAGTTCACACACAGACGTAATAAACGGTTTATATAAATGTGAAAGATGGATGGTCTTCTATATTAAATCTCCTAAATCATATGTTGAAACAAGATTATGAGCTCCATTAGTTGTACACTTGTACTTTGTGGTTTATAATCTTTGTTGTTTTTTGGTGTTTGTTCTTGGGCGTTTAGTTCTAGGAATCGGTAGTGGCCTTGCTTTGTGAAACTTAGACTATGCACATTCTTTTTTTTTTTTGGGTAAGTGACTATGCACATTCTTATTCATGCTGTTATCTATTTTAAATGGATGGGAGGATCGGAATATTTTCTCCTTAACATTAGATTTTCTAATAGTAACAGATAAATTATTGTAAACTTCTGTTATCTAGAGTTCGGTGGTGAAACTTATGTAAATTTATGTTTTATTGTATCTTGCACTCTAAAGTTTGAATCATGCACACATTTCAGCAACTCCAAAATAACCAATTTCACATTCCCAAATATTCAATCTAAAGTGTTACATGTTGACCTCACGGCAATAACTGGATTCAGAAAATTTCCAAATAATCGATGTAAGCACTCCATGGACATACGGATTAACTTGTTCGAAAACTACTTTATTGCGATGTTTCCAAACATGACATAGTATGGCTGCAAGAATCACGAACCATGACGCTTTCTGTTTTCAACTTGCAACAAACTAAGCCGATTTTCCAGCAGCTGAACACAATCCCATTATGACACCTTATGGTATGATCTTTAATGTTGTTCTACTTTTGTAAGAAATCTCATATTTGAGCCACACACACACACTAAAAAATTGGTACAAGAAATTTTTGTTATATTTTGTGGTACAAATGAGTATGTGCAAGCACCAATTTGCAAAATGAAAAAAAAAAACACGTTACATAGACATTACATGTTTGGCCGGGGTTAATCCAAGGCACCGGCGTTCTCCCAATAGCCAAAAATATAAGTAGGGAATAGCAATTATATCAGATAATATATAGTGGTGGTAATTGACATGCAAGAGCGTGTTCTCCTTTTCTCTTTAGTCTCTCAAGTCAACTGGTGCCGCCCCAGTTTGTTTTGGTTATGTAAAGCGGTAGAATCACGGTACGTTATAGCTTTATCTAGTGGTGAAATTTGGTTTTAATATTTTTGTTGCGCAAATCTCTTGTATTCATACAAGAATATTATCGAGTTTTATATATTGGAGATGCGTTATTATTAGTGTGTCATGGTAATGCTTAGAAAAGTGTACGTTTCTTCTGGGAGAGAGCCCTACGTGAGGACACGCATAGGTGGTAATAGGCAATATGAATGGGCCTTTTGGGGATCTATTGGACCTTAAAATTAGTTTATTTGCTTTTTATTATTTGACGGCCCAAGTGCAGCAAAGAGAATCGTTACGTCCCGTTACATCAAAAAAATTCGGACAGCAATAATTGAATTTAAATTATTAGTCGGGGCATAATTCGGAATTAATTTTACCAGTCATAATTCAGATATTGTATGTAAGTTTGTAAAACGGACACGGAAAAATAATATTTCGAAAAACGCAGAATAACTAAATACAATTGATTCGAAATTTTTATTTAGAATCAGCTGGGTCATCGTATGGTGTATATTTGATTAGGATCGAACTATAGTCGAGGCAAGTGTTGGACACTTTCTCCGTAAGACGAGATTTCCCCGTATATTTCAGTGCACTGCGGGCTACGGCAATCGTCCCCAAGATACAACAACTATTTGGGCGTTTCCAAGAACGTTGCACACGTATCTCGAAACTTTCGGGCGAACCCTTATATACCCGGAACTTTCTCACTCGAGAGAGGAGGAGAGAAGAACAATTGTTGCTAATGAATGCTTATGCAATGAGTTGTTGGGACGAATAAAATGTAAGGAGGAGAATTCTATTTATAGTAAACCAAAAGACATGTTGAAATCATTTTAAAAGCCACCAATGAAATAAACTTCAAAAGTCATGTCTAAATTCCCTCCTTTCATTTATTTATTTATTTAATTGTTAACGTTCTTTGATTTTTTTAATTATTAAAAAACCAACGGACACCAACATCAGCCACTTAGAGACATGCAAATTGTGGATGTACAATTTGGTGATAGGTCCTGCCATGCTTGTAATTGATGATAAGATGCGAAGAAAAAGTTGCCCGATTGATTATAAAGCTGTTTGAAACTTTTGTATTTGTCCTGTCACGAAAGATGACACCAGATTTTCTTGATTCCGTTGATATGTTGAAGAAGACAACCTGATAAACTTTATCAGTGGAGTGGGCCTTGATTATGTGGGCTCTTTATGAAAGGCAGGTAACAATTGGAGAACTTCTGGTCAAGATAAAAAGTTGCAACCAAGATTTTATTGCGATTTGATGGCTTTACGGGTACATTGTATGTTGCCGCCAGCGTTTTTTTAATTTAAAAAAGAGAAGATGTTTATACAAATATGAATTTTCAACCGCAAATTTCATTCAAATCCGACCGGAACGAAAAAAGAGTTGCGGAGAAGTCCTCCCTTATTTGGACTATCAAATAGTTATTCTGACCACCAAGTAGAGGCAAGTTCTGACCAGAGCATGACCGAAGTATGAGATCTACGAGACTGTGTTTGGATCGATATTGCGGCCTCCTGT
The DNA here is from genome assembly GCA_012979155.1 of Hypericum perforatum. Lineage (NCBI taxonomy): Eukaryota > Viridiplantae > Streptophyta > Magnoliopsida > Malpighiales > Hypericaceae > Hypericum > Hypericum perforatum. The sequence goes on from SOPF01025870.1 coordinate 7,317, forward strand.
TCTAAGTGGGCCAAGCTTGTCTTTGATAAGCCCTTTAGCTATCTGTTGTTACGTGCCGTTTACCTTATTTGTTACTTGTTAGAACAAAACTCCAAAATGTACGTCAAATTTTATAGAAATATCTAGACAGTCTTACAATTATTGAACTTTAAATATCATAGTTTACCCACTTTCTGTATTTGAATGTTATTTTCATTTTCTTTGGTGTTGTTTCTGGTCGTGTAATTAATTAAACAACTCTTGATATGTGTCTCAACTTCCTATTACAATAATAATTAATAAGTTAGTTTATCTTCCTGTTCGATGATATACATATCCCTGCACACGTGCAATCATTCTTTTTACCATTGCATTTACCAATGACATTTGGTGCGAGGAATTTTACTCATGCGTACTTTGGGATGCGAATGTCTGTCGATGTTATTCCTTTTACCGATGCGTACTTTGCGATCAAAACGCAACCCCCCGACCCTTTCTTCTCGTTTTCAGCTATACTGCTTGGTGAGTGTACGCATTTTAAGTGTTTCTTTTTTTCTGATCGATGTGACTTTTTACGTGCGACCAAATTGGAAGGCGACACCTTCACGTGTACGGTGGGGCATCGCACCACATGTGCTCATGTTCCCCCCGCGGGGGCCCCTGGCTTGGGTCCCTATCGCTAGCGGAAAACTTTCCTAATCTAATTAGGGGTGTGTTACGATTTTTAAGATGTAATAAAACTATTTTGATAAGTATTTATCATAATTGCATTATCAAGAATTACGAACGAAACTAATTTATTTTGAGATAAGTTTTAGTATTATTTTACCATGTTAATGCTTGAACTTTGGACCCGCAAAGCAACATGTCATTTGGCTCGAACTAAACTAAAATGATACCAATCTAACTTGTTGCTTACAAGTTCCTAGATTTAGTTTTTTATTTATTTAGAATTACTTGTTATTCAGTCCACTACGTCTATTAATTGTAGTTCGAGTTGAATAAGACTTCGAAAGATGATATTTTTTTTCTAATAAATATTTAATACCGATACATTATCAAAGATTCGAATTCGATATCAAGTCGGATAAGACCAAAGAACTTGTAACTCATTGATATAAAAAGTTGTAAAATTCAAATAAGTTCAAAGTTGAAGTCTTGACAAGGGTGTAAAAAATTTACTTTCGTAAAAAAAAAACTTGAATTCGATACATGGTTGATTTGGAGATTTAGTTTAATGATGTAGTTGTTGCCAAAAGTTTAAGCAATGGAGACCCAAAGTATGTAGGCAATGGAGCTTCTTCATCACGAGCGGAGTCACGAAATTTGGCAAGTGATGTGAATAAAAAGAATGTCTAAATTTTTTAAAGATTTGGTTTCAATTTGTGGTTCATTAATTTTTTTTAGTATGGTCATTTTTATTTTACAATGGACATATATTAAAAATATATATCTAATTATCAAATAATAATTTTTAAGTGGGGAGAATTGCTCCCACATATATGGCTCAACTATTAAGGAAATCATAAATATTCATACCTTAGAGATCAGATCTTATCATTATCCTATGAGTCGAAAGTATGTTGATTTTGACTCGATTTAAGATAATGTAGGAATATGAGTCTGCATTTAAAGGTAGGGTCTAGAGTAATATATGAAGCCTATAAATTTCTATCGTGCTTTTACCATTTTATCATATTCTAGACCTTAACCTAGCTAAACCCTAATTAGATCTTAATTTTATCTTACTATATTATTTATTACTTATAAATAGTAATAAATTTCTTAATTATTGTACAATATGCTTATTTTTACTTACAAATTATAATAGATTTCTTAATTATTGTACAACATGCTTCATAAAATTATTTTTTTAATTTTTTAATTGATATATTATATACTGTATGATTAATTTTTATATATTAATTATAATTTATTTAAATTACATATATAATTAAGACATGTCTTGTATTTAATTTAAGGACCATACCACATAGAACGTGTAGATCTTACAAACTCTAAAGATAAGATTATGTGTCTAATAATAAACAATTTTGAAATTAAAAATAGTACATGAAGTCATATTTTGAAATTAAGGCATGGGTATGTTTCAACGAATACCCTACCCTCCTGGTAGCCATCTCTATCCGCCAATGTTCTTCATTGTTTGCCGACTCATTTAATTAGTACTCCAAAAGTCGGTCATTTAGTGAGCCCGTTGATAAGAATTTGGAATTTGGTTAAAGTCGATCCAAATTGGATCATCCGATAACTTTTCACCTTCGAAAATATAACAGAAAAATTTTCCAAGTAAATAATTTATCGTGGTCGCATAATTCTTTTTTATAATCGACAACGATCTACACAATTGCAAGTGCTCTTAACGGGACTCCCATTATTCTGGCATGATAGCACAAAAAATTTCACAGCATATATTTTTAATCTATAGTAAATTGAAATTCCCCTCCAACGACTTACTTAGGTTAAGTGAGAAAGTTGGAGCAGGAAAGACTTACTTAGGTTAGGGGGTTTGAGTGATGCATGTTTTAGTTTGCGGGCGACAGTTTTATCCTGTAATTATAATATCCGATAACGATCGAAACTCCTAATTTAGAACTCTGGAACAAATTATGATAAAATTATGATGTTGTTGTCGTTGTGGAAGTAGAAAAGATGAAGTGACCATTCAGCGGCATTTGTCTGTTCATGGGCCGCACCGGACAGTATCCTCTGTTCACTGTACTGGTTGCTATACTGTTATCCAATAGGCAAAGATTACGTGCAAAGGGTCCATATGGTCCTTGGGAAAACTATCTTACACATATATCAATTGATTGACGATATTACCTAAATGACTGCGATATTTCGTTAGCTAGAGATTTACATTCGTATTTATCCGTAGGTAGAAGAATCCCACATGTTCCAAACAAAAGAGATCGATTGCCGACTGGTCCTACGTTCTGCTACCCAAGCAAAAGACCTTTTCCTTTTAACTTACTGCCGTACTGGCCACTCATAAACGTGAAAGTAACTTCCCAATTATCAAAATCATTGAAAGAAGGTACCAGCTATTACTAGTTGGACACAGACGTTGACCTTTCCTTCCTATTCAAATGATTCCTCTATCATTTTGACTCCAACATATAAACCTCTTTATCTTATGATACAAAAATATTATGTTACTTGTATACTCATTTGCCCTGACTAATATATATTTAAATCAAGTAAATTTTTTTAAAAAGGGACCACCATGAAATAATGTAATATTTTCAAATATCAAAATTCATTTTTTTAAAGATAAACTTTATGACAAGATGTAAATGATTGTTGGTTAAGTTTCTGCTATGTACTATCAATTATTAGTAGCACACACAGAAAGATATACCATGTTTGTCGCCGGAAGCATACATAAGAATCATTAGAAATCAGTTTGTTATAATAATGTAAAGGCATAATAAAGAGGGAATATCGATCAAGTTGGCATACAAAATCCCGGTCTTTCCGTTCCAACGGGTAATGAGGATTTCCAACTATAATAAGGTAGTAACGCCGGAATATCCTATACGGTTTGCCAACTAATCATATAGTTTTGTTGCTGTACCTCATCATAATTAGCTAGCAAGAACCAATAATACAAAATCAAACAGCGGTATCCTTGTCCTTAAGAACACCTATATTGACTAAAATGATTTTAATCGAAAGATATAGTTTAATCATAATTAGGCTTGCCAGAGCCAGTAACGAATTGCTAGAACAATTTGCGTCATATTAATTTCGAAAGGAGGCTGATCAATAATGAATAAATGATTTATGGGTGCTGGCGGGTGACTGAAGATCTTCCTAAGTTGATGTTTGAATTGAGTTAGACTATGGATAAAAATTAAGTTTTCCATATGAACCGGAATTGAGTTGTCGGGTCTAAAAGTAAAGATTGTGACGACCCTCTACCATATTCGAACAATTAAACTATATCATATATTACAAGATTGATTTTGTTATTTACCGATAAATTCCATCGCTACCTTTAAAGAAATTGAACAAAATTCGACCAAAAAAATTCAAACAAAAGTAGTAACGAATAAGCTGTTGGGTTAGACAACGAATAAATTAAGCTTTTCTTGTGAACGGAATTTGAGCATATGCTTGACCAAAAATATAATCATATATTACCAGTTAATTTATTATTTACCAATAAATTCCATTGTTTTTTTTTTGGACAAATTCAATCTTTATCCTCAAAATTCATAGCACGCAAAATGCGAACAAAAATCTTCAAACTAAAGTAGAAACGAATAAGCTGCCATTTTTTCGGCTTGTCAATAATAATAATAAAAGTCCAAGTAAAACTGCACTGAAAAAGAAAATAAAATCGCCAAAAAGGAAAATTACTGATTCTAATTTATGTTCTCATCTTCTTCGTCGTCATCATCTGTGCAAAGGAGACCGTTCACGAACCGACAAACCTCTCGAGATGGACTGCCGGAAAGCCTTCATCGGACTCGGGAAGTTCCAGCCAAGGCCCAGCCCTTTCCCTTTACTCCCCCTTCCGACGTCTCCGGGCCCCGTCGACGAGGTAACAGCCACCGACCTCGACTTCCTCATCATCCGCCTCCGCTCCTCGTCCGCCTGTAAGCTAGAAGTGCTCATCTTAGGGACCTCGGGGATGAAACCTGTCGACGTGGCGTCCACGCGCTTGCTCTTGCTCTTGAATATGGACCAGAGAGAGGGAGACGGGGACGATGACGTGGAGTGGCGAAGGAAGGGGATAGCGACGGATCTCGACCGGCGGAAGGAGGGCTCGCTGTCGAGCAGGGTGGAGACCCGGATTCCCCGGGGGTCCCCGCCGCCGCCGGAGGAGGAGGAGGCGGAGTCGCTGGAGGTAGACGCGCAGGGACAAGGGCGGGAGTGGGCGCAGTACGGGCAGAGAGAGGAGAGCCGCTCCCTGAGGCACACGTGGCAGATCCCCGTGCGCCGTCGACGTGAAGGGTGTTTCGGACATTTCCAAGCTTCCTCCTCGTCCACGAACTGTGCTGCCATTTTACTACCGATTCCTTTGTTTCTGTGTCCCTTTTGTGAGTTTGGTCTTTCTCTTTTATTTGGTTTCCTTTCTTTCTGTGTTTGGCTTTTGCGATGTGTTTGGTTTGTGCTGTTTTTTCCCTATTCGAGTTGGACGCGGGTGGGGTTGAAGTTTATAAGAGGGGGAGGCCCCGAAAGCGCGGGATTTAACTATGGTTAAGATTTCTTTTTTCATAATTTCTAATTTTTGGTTTCACACTACTACTATAGGAAACCCCTGAATCCCCAAAAAAAAAAGGTTTAGGATACCCCCCTAAAAAATTACTAGTACAAGAAACTCAAACTGACTTAGGTTCAAACTAATATAATCTTTGAAGAATAAAAAATTTCTTTATAAATAATTTAATATTGTTGTATTTTAAATAATTAAAAGTAATATTTCTTTTTGTTAATATAACAATTAACTCTTTAGTATATTTAATTCTCCATACTTTAGATAATTTATTTGTTATAAATATATTTTTATGTTATCTGAATATTATTATATCTACTAATTCAAATTCGTGTTTGATAAGTTATTTGAAGATAGTATATTCTCCCAAAAAAAATTCAATATATTTGTTCTTAAACATTCAAACTCCATACAGATAAGTTCGTTTCCTAAAAAAAATACAGATAAGTTCAATTATAATAATAATAAAATAACAAATTTCAATTTTGAAGAATCTTAAATAATGGAAATTTGTTGATAGTAAATATAAATATTTTTTTTAGAATATGAATTTTAAATATAAATTAAAGTAAAAATTTTATACTCGAATAATATTGTTCATTAACCATGGTTAAGGAACCATCGCAATGATGCTAATGTGAGGGCCGCGGATTAGGGAGCATCTCGGGGATACGGCGCGTTTCAAGTGGGATATTTTTTAGTTACGAATTTTAGTGGGATTTTTCCTAGTACAAAAAGTCAGTGCGATACTTTTGCTCTCTCTTATTATTTTTGAGGTTATCTGTTATTTTATTGATTATCTACAAGTAGTTTACTATTTATTTATTTATTTTAACCACTATGTAATGTATAGATCTACCGGTCTTCTGTTTTTCTGATCCGCTAACGAGTTTTTATATAAATTAAAATGCGACCATTAATTATTTGCATTACAAATGCCCACACTCGACATAATTGGCAATTTTATGTCTTTATATTAGCACATTCCGGCTTAATAGTGTCATCAGATTTTCAGAAGTCAAAAAACTTAACAAAGTTATTGAATTAAAATGTTGGGTTGAATATGAAAATTTCAATTTTTTAATTGAAGTTATTTCGTAATTTACTGTCGATCGAATAAATAATATGTTATGGCATGATAACGAACTCAATACTTTATCAACGTCGACCAATTAACTTTGTTTGGAAAAACATGTTGACTATTATATAAACTACTAATATCGAAGCAGAATGTACATGCGGACACATGTATTCTTAAACTAAGAGGTGACGAAATGCAATCTTATCAATATGGCAATGGTTTTACCAGTTTTCGTTTTGCGTCTGAAAATAACCAAGTAACTACAAAAATATCTTGGGAATGGAAATATATTAGAGGTGGTCGTTGTGTATTAAGTGGCTGCGGTCTATATCAAACGAAGAAATGACATGGGCCTGGAATAAATGAATGGCTCATCCGAAGGCGTAATGTGGGATATACCGACAGACCATAGCGGACCCAATAAATTATTTTAGTAAAGGATCTGATATTAAATACTTCAATTTTTGTAAGAAAATTTTAGATACAAAGTTTACAAACGAAAAAAAATAAAGAGAAAATACGGAAGTGATTATCAATCAACATCTGTGTTAAAAATTAATGAGAAATGGAGGGCAGTCCATGGATGTTATGTTGACCCACGCTCTCCTTGAGTTGGGTTTGGGAGTTGAGTTTATTTAAAACCCATATTAAAAGATAAAAAGAGGAGAAAACATGACAAAGTATTAATTGGTCAGGTCCTTTATTATGTGCTGGTACATATTTGTCTACTCGGATCGTTGACCGAAAGATTTATGGTGGTGAAATTGTCAAACACAATCCCTGGTGTGTCCATTTTGGCAGGACGAATAAGTTCACATGTGAAGATGCCTTTGACATTTCTTTATACATAATTTTTCTCTGGCATTTTTTGTTTGTCTTTCTCTTGAATTTAGACCATTTCGCGTAGCGAGGTGGCGACTTGTATGAGAATTGTGTCAGGTAGCTGCCAGGTAAAAATAATTACGGAGATTAAATAATTTATGTAATCGTTAGACTTAGAACCTTTAACACTTCAAATAAATTTATCAATTAGCTATGCTCCCAATTTGCTGTTATAACAAAATCTCACGGTAAACGGAACAGATGTTAGTCCACCGGATTATCTAACTGAATAATTAATTCTGGTAATAATGTTTCTTTATTTGGGACACTTCGTTTATAAATAAATTTCTATTTTCTCTAAATAACAACAAATTTTTTCGTTTCATAGTCTACGACGGAGTCGCAAAAGTGGTGTTTTTAGTGCATGGCAACATCAAATAATTACATCTTTGACGAAAAAAAATTTAAAGTCCATACGGACTATTAAGTCTCAAAAAGGCTCAGCTAATTGAAAATGAGTTGTTTGACTTTGTCATTCTGTGCTAGTTTCACCCAGCGACGGCGTTGACCAGGGACAGGGAGTAAATTAATGACCACAGATAGGACATTTCCCACCGGTGGAGAAAGCCAGATATCGTTACACTGCAGTTCAAAGCCCTAGGCTAACCCTTTTGACTAGGTTAGGTCCCTGGTGTAAATAATATGCAAATCAACTTCACTTCAAAAAAAGCTGCACTTTAGAAAGTTCTTATTGGGTGGGCACTTATGGAAAACCAACGACCAGTTACAAATCATCAAAAACATTATTGTTTAGTAATGTTTGCTCAACTTTATAACAAGGTTTACTCTATTTAAATAATTTGTATAACAGTCGCAATCAAATATCGTTATCATCAAAATTTATTTAAAATATATTTATATTTGTAATATTAAAATAACATGTGAATATGGTATGATTAGTCGATCGTAAAATATTTTTTTAAATGGGTTAACACCTCCGACGGTGAGCTTTAAGCTCACTCGTGAGGGGGCCATGGTTGTCTCTCAAGGATGGTAAGAGGTCCGAATCCAGTGTGATTTGATCATACTATTAGTGGGTTGGGGGATGTGATGGAGGTTACAGATGAGTAGGTGAGACTATATTATATTTTGTTCATTTTGTGGGCAAATGAACAAGAAAAGTTGGATTACCAAAACTTTTACTAGTTTCTGCTATAAAATGAATTCAAAGTATGAGTTATGGAATCTTTATAAGTCAGCTTGTTTGTTATTAAATTGTAACTCGTTGAACCTCATGGTATTCAAATATATTCAATTAAAATTTGTCAAAAAAGTGTATCTAAGTCAAATTTTTTTACTTCCATATGAAAGAATACGCGCTGTATAGCATTATCCACGTATAAATTAGATTTGGCCCAAAATTTTAACGAGTCTTCACGGTGACGACTATATCAAATGAAGGGCCCCTTAAAATATAAGAATTATCATAAGTTATTATAATATATTACAAGTCTGTTCGTTCACACTTACCATGCCTGGAAGGTCCACGTTAATATGTTCAAACGTATTGATATCGGAAAAAAAAATTTAATCCGAAAAAATATATAGCACATGAAAAATACTAAAAGTATAGGTACTCAACTTTAAATAGCTCAAATTTGGTTATTCGATTATTCCTTAGCGCGATCTTCACCAATATAACCAGAAATTATTTGACTAATACAAAAGAAACAAATATCATTTAATACTTGACAACATTTTTGATTTTTTAACGTTACTTTATCGACTTCCTACAGAAATGTGTGGTTATTCTTTAAACATGAGATCGATTTATCTTGGCGCTCTAATTATATATCGGTCAAAGAAAGGGCTTCATCCGTTGACACGGGCAACAAAGGAAAGGCCTTCGAGTTGAGCCCAAAACGAAAATAGGCCCAAACACTTATATTGTGCTAGAGCATCTTCTCCACCTTGGGCCCAATAGTGGGAACAGCCCAAGAATTAACTGCAAGCCTAAAAGGCTAAAACAAGCAAGGATGACTCCGCTGGGCTATATTTTGGATCTCTTATACTCTATTTTCTCCTCTCTTTTACAAGTATTTCCACTCTATTTTCTAGCTGTAATGCCTCACAAACTCCACTAGTCGGAGTTGTGAAATGTAATTTTAGACGTTTTTTTAGTGATATTGAGTGATCCCTACTTTAATTTCCTTTTTTTTGTCTTTTGTAGAATTTATTTTCTTCAGTCTTAATTAATTATCCACAAATGGTTCAATTAACAGACCTCGTACTTATGATATAGATTTATATGCATTTAAAAAACATATATAAATTTGTTGAAATAAATGTTACTAACCCCTTTAATAATTTAATTTGGAATATGCATATCGAATAAGTACACCTCTTATTGTGGCAAATATCTTCAAAGAACTTCAAAAAATATCTAACTTGGAATAATTTCAGAACTGTTGAGCTTGATGTCACTCATTAGATTTTACAAATATGTGCTATAGCTTTGACTAGGCAACAATTTTACCAAGTCAGCTGATGAAATCGATAATGTATTGTTAGTTCAGTTTGATTCTTGCCTTTTCCTTTCAAGTTGAAACTGTCCAGATTATACATTTCACTATTGTTAATTTCGTGTTTATTCCATTTTAATTAACCAGTAAAGTTATTTGAAATGGGTAATGCGATATTTGATTTATCCAGGGAACGTTTTATGCACATTTTTTTCATGTCTCGCTTATATATGCATCACTTTGATCTATGAAATTTTACAAGTTACCTTTATTATGATACTTCCTAAAACTATAAAAAAAATATATAGTGTTGAAAAATGACAAAAACCCAATCAAGACCTGATTGTCTTTGGTAGTTAACTATTTATATAAAAACCCTTCTTTCGTTGTTAGTTGCATCAGATATAAAAGGGTCGTTGAAGTCCATTCCTGCCTACAATTTAGTAAACCGTTTGCCTATAATTGACAAGGACAGAATTGAACAGTAGCGAATAAGATAAATGCAACTTGCTTGACCCCGCAATCCCATGGCCTAGAAGTCGTCGTTCCAATTGCAATCTTACCTGCACAGTTCCCAAACTTTTTGTTCCGTTCGGATTTGCACATTGTTAAATTTTCAGCATAATATATCGGGTTTATTTCTTATCTCATTATCTGGCATATAAATATTTTAATATTTTATAACTAAGAATTTTTTTAAGAACGAGAAACCATACGCTTTGCTTGAAAATGACAGGATCAGCTACGGCATCACATAAACAACGCATATAATTGAGACCGGGCCCTCTCCATATACAGTTTATCTCAAGGTGATCGATTCATCAAAAACTTTTAGAACAACCACTTAATTAAGTCCACATAATTGACATTTCTCTCTCTCCAATGAAAAGTAATATTAACGTCGGTACATTTGTAATCGCAAAAAATTAATGCTGGTAAATGTTGTTGGTCCATATTGTATAAGCCCATTGGCCTAGAGAATTGCATGGTCCTACGTACATTCGTTAAGCCTATAAATTAGATAAATTATTGCATGGTTTTTCTTGATAGATGTTTAGGTGATAAAATTCTAATGCGGATCACGAGATTTATTTTTGTACATGTAGTGTTTACCAAATCATGGATATTAAATTTGTAACTAACAAGTGGCAAAGATTTTTGAACTACCTCGTATAAATATTTCAGTTATATGACATAATATAATCTATTTACCAAATTGCACCTAATTTTTTGATAGCCAAATATGTTCACACGTTTAAAATGGATGGCGGATACCATGACTTCACTTTTAAGTCTATTTTACCGTGTATGTTGGATCACTAATATAGAATTAATTCCTTATAAAAAGTCGTACATCAAATCATATAATAACAAAATAACAAAATTTCGTACTGAAAATTAGGTCACCAACATTCCTAAACTTTAAAGTCAAAAATCATCGATCAAACAATTATTATATTTGTGACATATTGTTTTCCGTGCCATCTTATCTAAATATTTATTATACAGATTAATCAAAATTCTACCAAGGATTAGCTAGCATCTATCGCAATTGCTTAATTACGAAGGTGACGTGAGCCGTAGCTAAACGACACCGAACATGGCCGGCTAGCTTACCGAAAAGGGTTGAAAGCGGGACCCACCAGGCCACGAACGCGCCAAGTAACCAGGATAGCGTGGCCCCACATTAACAAGTACAGAAATAATAGAGGTGGGACCATCTCAATTTAATAGCGAAACTCATCTAAACGGCGTAGTTTCATGAGAATCGACATAAAAAGCAAAAACGCCAGAAGGAACGCTCTAGGACAAGGCACGTGTAAGGTGTACCATAAAGTTGACGAACAGAGAGTTCACACGTGCCCGGGAATTAAAGGGAAAGCCGCCAACGAGACATCCCCAATTTCCAATCATGTCTTCTAAGGGGTAAAATGGTAAAAGCGCATTTGGCAAAGAGAAAGACCGACTTGTTTTGGTCGTCGCTGGCGTGCTTGCGTATGCCGTGACAGTGGGTTCCGAGGTCCACCTTTTTGACTAGATGACCGGTCGTCGGGCCATACCTTTTCCAAGTCAAAATCAACCACTTTGATACGTGTGCAATAATTAATGTCACCTCCCTCAATTGTCTTTGGAGGAGCTAATCCCTTCAATACAATATCTTTCTTTGGGAACCTCCTTTTCTTTTTTTATGTTAGCAAAAGCATAAACACGAATATTTGAAAATTTTCCCCTGAAAAAATGTATTTGACACCCGTACAAATTAGTACCGAGAAATAACAATAACGAGGACACGAATACAATGTATATATAGGTTATAAGTTGAGGCCCTACGAAAATTTCTACCTGTCTATTGTACCCATCGTAAGAAAACAAAGAACTCATAATACCTGATATTTATAAATGACAAGCTCGCTCTTCAATAGTTCTAACCTAATTATAATTCGGGATAAATCCTAGCGGCATTTATTGTAACTTCATATAATTTTAATTTTTCTAACGTAATTCTGAAATGCTGTTTTCATACTAAAAAGTGAAAATTTGCGATTTTCGACTCCGGCTATATGTTTTGTCTCCGATTTGATGTCGCAAAGTTTAGATAAAATACACACCTGGTTCACTTGGGAGTGGTAGAATAGCTTTATCACTGAGAAGATAAAGAGAGAGGAACAAACGAAGCGAGCTTACGGGTTTAAGCCAAACTAATTGACAGAAAGCTAAATGCTGTAAAAAGAGTGGGCATTGAAATCGACACGATTCCATGCGATAGGGTTTTTTACAATTGACTTTGACCGGTTAAAAATGAAATCCCACGTAACCGACAATGTTAATGATTAATTGGGCGGTCCTCCATATCACAGAGGAGGTCAGCCAAGCTTTTTGGATATTGATGCTATGTATGGGACATAATTTGAACTTTATCATCATCTTATTGCTACAGATAATTCAAACTACTTGAAATTCCCGGCACCATTACTCCATTAGTGAACTATTTTTTCGGAATGATATAATATTTAGAAATGATTATTGTCGATCTAATATTACCCGATATTTTACCAACTTTACGAGAAGCCGGGAGGGGACGAGTTTGTAATTTCTCCGAGATGGCGAAAAGACACGTGCGTTTTCTTCGCCGAGACAAGAAACTCGTGTTTCTGCAGAAGGAATCTTAATTTACTCAGACTATTAATGGCATCTACAATCGGTGAGAATATGTAACTCCCACTGAAACCACTTCTAATTGTTTTTCTAGTTTTTTCCTGCGTCCAAGTATTGTCCCAACTTGTGACTAGATCTCTTAAATTAGTAAGATCTGGTTCATAATAAACTCCCATGTACACGATCTATCCCTTTAAGATCGCCATTGTTTTTGGTAGTCAATTAAATGAGTGACATTTTTTTTGTCACGACTTTTTCTCACATGAGATCGCAATTATACAATAAAATAATAAAATAATTAGAATGTCATTATTGACTTACTTATTTAAGAGCTCTCCCTCCACTTCCAGGAAAAAATTCACCTGATGATACAGTACTAGTGACAAGTGACAGCGCCCACTTACAAGAATACTTTGATGTTCATGACACGATAATTGTCCTGGTATTCTACCACCAGGCCTATTTCCATAGGCGGATAAAGATTTAGTGAAAAAGGAGAAACGATCAGCGACACAAAATGCACCCTCTTTCAAATGTTTGTGCCCAAAACAAGTTAAAATCCAACTCGATCGATTTGTACATCCTATCCTTACAATAAGATTTAAAAATTACCGTCCAAATTAGCTGGATTTTTCTAGTTGATATTTATACTTTTTTGGAAAAATATTTCTAACTGTCATTAGATGTAAAATAAAAGATGTAAGTTTGTATTTATACTTTTGATATTTATACTTTTTTTTAGTATTCTTGTCTGTTTTTTCAATCTTTTGAAACCAGAATTGTATTTAACTTAATTGGGAGTATTTTGTATATCGTGCATGTCAATGGATTATATATTTTTAACTGCTTGTCGTGGTAATATGCAGGTTGATAAAACTGTTGTTCCTGAAAAAAGGTGATAAAAATTATATGACACGGAATTATTCTTTACCAAAAATGGATATCCTCTCATAATGAATCAGATCATCTTCCTTAATTGTACCGTCAGAAAGTGAACGTGCCAAAACTGTGATCTTTAATTCCCCTGTCATCTGGAGTATCAATTAAATCGAAGGTTATATAAGTTGTTCAGTTAATACATTTTCCTTAGTTTGCAATACCACATTAAATGCCAATTGATAACTGTGATCTGGGTGGATTCGCGTAATTGCAAATTACCATGTATATTCGCTAAATAATACCATTTCAGGATCTCATCAGTCATCATAGGCAGCATTCAAACCCAAGCGGGGGCTGTCCAAGCGTCAAGCGAGTACGATAGAAAGAGTCTTTCAATTTTTCTTAAATCTCAAAAATTTATAATTTGGTTACTGTCACTTGATATTGTCGGATTTGGTGCATGTATAGTGCCTAGTTCCATGCAATTATGGAGAGGGATAATATTCATATATTATATGATGAAAATATAAATAAGGGGAAATAGAGATTGGTATACATTTGCATGCAATTATAGGGTTATTAGGTGTAGCCGACCGAGACCGAACCGAGACATGACTGAGGCCGAACTTCGATAGGCACATGTATCAGCCTGGAATCGACATTTCGAATGGTCCGTCAATTCCCAAGTTATGAATTAGGCTCTATCTGATTCCATTTGTCCGGGGCTTGTTTCCCCTATACATATGAAAGTGTTGATGACTCATATTATATAGCAAAACCATAGCAAAAAAATAATGAGTGTTGGACCGGGTACTAAGCATTCGGAATTTCTTAAAGATTTATCTTCCAATTACGGGAAAGAAAAAAATATTATTGGAAAAAATTATATTTAAAATAGTCGACTCTAAATATTACGTATTTTACAAACTTGTTTGTATTGCATTACGAATGAGGTAAATATGGTAAAACCTCTTAGAAGTATATTTTTAAATGATAACTTATTAAAATTGATAAAATTCCCGAGTCGAGGTCATGACTAGTGAAAAAATATAATAATTTTTTATCGTAATAATTGATATTTTGTATAAGGTATTACTAAATATATATTATTACACGCTTTACGAAATTGATGAATATTTTAAAACATTTTTTGTGTTAAAATTTTTTATTTGATAAATTTTATATCATCATTCATTTCACAATTATATGATCATCATATTTTTGTAATAAAATATCTCAAATGAATGTAGTATTTGAATGATGTAATATTTTCAGATTTATGCAATTTAAATATATAAAAAATTAATTTTAATATTTATTATTCAAAATTATAGTTTTAATATTTCAGGAAAAACTATAAATATCTAATATTTGATAATCTCTCTAAAATGATATATTTATTCAATTATACTGACATTATTTTAGAAGGATTTTACTTTGTACAACAAGTAAAAAAGTAAGGAAATATCTTAGTAGAACTAGTAGATGCATTTTTCTATTTGATTTTTAAGTTATTTTATAGTTTGCAAATAAAAGTGTGGATGTAATTTTCTTTTATGTTTGGTCAAATGAAAATTTAATAAATTTTAAGTGGCCATTTAATTAGTGGGACAATTTATTCCACATCCAAAGGAGATTTAGATTGGACACAGACTATATCATTTAGTTCTTATGATAAATAAATCTATACTTGAGTGTGTTGAATTTTTTTCATAGGATACGCCATTTTTTTCGTACGATGTCGACAATTTTTTCGTGCGATAATAATATGAGTATTTGTGTATTTTTTATTGTTTTGAGAATTGTATTTTTTTATGTGATATCAGTCCGTGTGGGTTTTCTTCACTTTACTCCTTTGGTTTTTCGATTTTTCTAAAAGTTCTTAATATGTGTATTTTATTTATTTTATTTTTTAATAATAATATTTCTTTTATGTGAAACAATCCGCATAAAATTTTTCATTTTTGACCTGTGGCTTTTGAATTTTTGCTAAAACTCATCTTTGTGACTAAAAAAAAATTAAGCACTCAATTCAACTTTATTCAAAGGTGGTTCTGCCATAGGTTAGTGACAATATAATTCTAAAAAAAGATAGATATAATACAAATCACCTTCCAAGAATAAAAGAATACTATACTATATGGAACATATCCACATCTTATTATAGGAATTACATTTTACCCATAAAATTGTCCCTTAACGATGTCTTGAGACATTTCACTCCGAGTTATCAAAACGACGCATTTTATTTTATACCACTTCTGTCTAGCACATACTTCAACAAAGTCTTATATATATATATATATATATATATTATATGGAGGATGACAATTCAATTTCGATATGCATTAAACTTACATTTTTTTTAATTACATGAAATGTCTATTTAAAAAAAGAAAAATGGAAAAGATCAAAGATGGAACAAAAAGCGATCGAATAGTATGGAACAATGACTAGATAAGACTAAGACAGAGAGAGAGAGAGCGCAAACACGTCCACTATCTTACAAAAAAGTATAAAAAATATGAAAAAAAAGAAGGCCACTACAATAGGTGTCTACCCACTTGCCCAAATAAATAAGTCAAAACTAATTACGTTGATTACGACAAATATAATAAGATATAAAACATCTCAAAAAAAAATCTGACTCGATATAGATTAAGAAACCCGTCAGTCACCATTAATGACACACTTTTATATAAATTAAAATATAGATAGCTCTAAGAAGATTGGATGAAAAAAAAGAGAGCGATAAGAACAAAGGTTGGAAATGGATGGCCAGGTTCAGGGGTAACTACGTAAATACCCAAATAAAAATTAAAAGGAAAATAATTAGAAAAAGAGGAAATAAGGAGGTGGGTTCCTTGCAGCCGACGTATTTTTTTGGCTTTTCCTTTTAGGGTGTGAATATATATTTAATTTTCCCAATAAATAAATGTGAAAATATTAGACTTAATTAGGATAAGAACGGACCCCTAGTAGCTTCCTTTTAGTTCTACTACAATATAACCTCAATTCTCTCCCTCAGCCGCCTCTATTTCTCTCATAACCCAAAAGACACTTTCTTCTCTTCCTCTCGTCTTCCCCAAGTGAACATAAAACAAAAAAACACAGAGTACTTCAAGCTGGCGATCGAAAACCAGGAAACCACTGTCAAACCTAGGAATAGGAGAATCATGGTATTGTTCGAAACATTGTCGGCCCTTAGCATTTGTTTAATAAAGCGAAAAATGGTGTTTTTGATTAAAAAAAATGAGCTTTAAAGCAATGTTGATTTCTAGTATAGAGAAAGTTTGTGTTTTTGTTTATTTGGGTCTGTAATAATGTGTGTTTTGTGTGACGAATGATAGGGAGCTGGAGGGCCAATGGAGGAGGGGGAAGAGAAGAGGTGGCCTCTTTGGCTGAAGCCTTTGTTGAGTGAACATTTCTTTGGTCAATGCAAGGTCCACGCTGATTCACACAAGAGTGAGTGCAATATGTTCTGTTTGGATTGCATCAATGGGCCTCTCTGTTCTCTTTGCCTCAGCCATCACAAGGACCACCGCGCCATCCAGGTACCGTCTCTTCTTCCTTTCTATTGAAAAAAAGTTTTCACCTTGGAAGTGATTGGATTGGATATCTTTCTGTGTGTGGTTGTTTTTTTTTTCCTAGAATGGGAAACTTTGCTCATTCCATAACCGTGCCCTGACATTCCA
The DNA here is from genome assembly GCA_012979155.1 of Hypericum perforatum. Taxonomy (NCBI): domain Eukaryota; kingdom Viridiplantae; phylum Streptophyta; class Magnoliopsida; order Malpighiales; family Hypericaceae; genus Hypericum; species Hypericum perforatum. The sequence continues at coordinate 24,699 of SOPF01025870.1, forward strand.
TTTTTGTTTTATTTTTCTCTCATTAACTTTACATTTGAAGGGAAGTAATAGTGTTTTTTTATTGGTTTTATTGAGGGAAAGATCTCTTTTTTTATTGTTTGAATGGCATTTTCTCATTGCAAAAACAGAGCATCTTCCCCTGCGAGGGTTTCGTGTTTCTTTGATGGCTTTCCCTTGTTTTGAGGATGACTCACGTGGGTTGTACATTTCGAACTTACTTCACATGGTGTCTGAAAACTCAATTGTCTGAAAAATCAACAGATAAGGAGGTCATCGTACCATGATGTCATAAGGGTGAATGAGATTCAGAAGTTCCTTGACATTGGTGGTGTCCAAACCTATGTGATCAACAGTGCTAGAGTCGTCTTCCTCAATGAGAGGCCTCAGCCTAGGCCAGGCAAAGGCGTTACCAACACCTGCGAGGTCTGTGAACGCAGCCTCCTCGATTCCTTCCGCTTCTGCTCCCTTGGCTGCAAGGTAATCTCCTTCACATTGTCCTCAGCATTCTTTTCAAGCATTTTGATTTCTCGGCCATGTCATGTTCAAACCTTATTCTTAGACTCATTCAACTTAATTAACTACCTGGTCTATGTCAAGTTTGACTTTTTCTCATTGTGGAAGTAATTGAGGTCTAATGTGGGTTAACTTGGTGTTGAAACTTATGCCTTGGAAATGTGAGCTAAATTGAGCCTCTGGTCAATTATACGCTGGCGTTTTTCTCATTGTAGTTCAACCAGCTATTGGTATTTGCAGTTCATTTAGTTTTGCCACAACCTTGTTCCATTACCAATGACATTTTGGTTTTTGTAGATCGTTGGGACGTCAAAGGGTTTTGAAAAGAAGAAGTCACGTATCCGAACTATGTCGGACTCTGATGATTCCTACAGTAGCAGCAGCCACGGCCGGTTCAAGATCAAGACAAGCAGCAATGACAGCAACAAAGGCCAGAGCTTCTCTCCGTCCACACCACCTCCGACCTCGGTCAATTATCGGGTGGCCAAGCGCAGAAAGGGCATTCCTCACCGAGCCCCAATGGGAGGACTTATCATAGAATATTAGCCCCAAGCCTACAACATCATATACATTATAGTCTTGAAGCTCACTGGACCCGGAGGGGTAATGCAGTGCCAATGGAAGATGGGAAGAAAGAAAATAAAGGATAAAAGCCAATCACTGGATGGCAGAAAAAACCTGTACTGTTTAGTTTGACTCTTAAGGATAAATTAATAGCTTGGTGGTTAGATGTGCATCATACATAAGTTTTGGGTTAGATGTGTAAATAGCCCTTTGGTTGGTGCTTTTTTAGTTATAAGACCATATGGTATGGTAAAATGGGAAGAAAAGTACTGTAATAGAAAAGCAGTAGAAACATTAATGTCAAATATATGAAAATGAAAATAAAAATAATGGTTTCTATGCTATTTGATATTCGGATATTTGCTACGTCTTATGGCACGTGTTCACATTTTTGGGATGGTCAGCTCTTGGACGTGTCACCTACACATTGGTTTTGGTGGGGAAACCTATGTGTAAATTGGCTTGGTTAAATGTAATTTTGTTGAGTAGGTGAGCCGCCCTTTACTGTGGATTTTTATTAAATTAATATCCACAAATATTGGTCAAGAAAAAAGAGAAGGGTCGATAGTGGCGTGGTTGG